>JACXGJ010009358.1:0-24494 GCA_016801105.1 Esox niger
GTTGTTGGTTAGCTCTGCTTGGTGTATATGGTAGACAGGTTGTTGGTTAGCTCTGCTTGGCGTATATGGTAGACAGGTTGTTGGTTAGCTCTGCTTGGTGTATATGGTAGACAGGTTGTTGGTTAGCTCTGCTTGGTGTATATGGTAGACAGGTTGTTGGTTAGCTCTGCTTGGCGTATATGGTAGACAGGTTGTTGGTTAGCTCTGCTTGGTGTATATGGTTAAGACGGTATGTAGGGAGCCGAGAGCAGGAGGATGACCTACATCTACTCCTACTGTCTGCACTGACACATTACGTATTCAACCACAGTACGCTTCTCCTAGAATACGCAAACATGGAGAATATCAAACTAAGAGTGCTCTGTTGAAATCACTTTTGTTTATTATTTTCTGTCGGTTAGATGTGCTTTGAATAATAATTTAAAGGAAACCGATAATGAAAATCATTTTCATGGGGCTCACAATGTATTGCTTTTTTCTTCTTTTTTCTTCTAAGAAACTAGAACAAACAGGCTGTTAGGATATAACTTTTATCACACCTAAGCTCCAGAACACATCTCAGATGTCATTTTAATTATTGTAATATCTTAGTTGTGTTCCTTAGTCTAAAAACTGTGGGTATCATCTCTTAGGAGCAAGATACAAAATCAATGTACTGTACTGTTCCTCAACAGTGTCACACGCAAAGGAGGGCATTATGCAATAGGTTTCATTAGTCCCTTTCTCTCCATCTGTCTATTTCTGCATCTGTCTATCTCTCTCTCTGTGTGTGTGTGTGTGTGTGTGTTGGCTTGTGTGCGTGTGTGTGTGTGTGTGTGTCTACCAAAATGTGACACCGCCGAAGTTGACAGATCATAATGACATAGTTCACAACAAAAAGCCGCCACAACATAAATACATCCTTACAAAGTTTTCACATTTTGCTGCCTAATTGATTTTTTTACCACAGGATCTCTTCATTTACCTTTGTCATACAGGCCTGCACAGTGGAGGTAATGTGATGTTATTGATCTTCGGTATGAATGCTGTGGCTGTGCTTCAGTCCTGCCTCCTGCCTTGGCTCAGAACGGTTACAGACATTTTGAATTTGCAAAACACACCATGGTCTCTATTCACAGGATAACACAGCCCTCACAAGCATCAGAGCTATGACATGCTCTTTATTGTAGTATTAGAGTCCTGACAAAATATTTATTGTCAGATTTCAGCTCAGACTTAATCCTTATTGTAACATTAGATATCAGATACAGTAATTTTTCCAGTATTAGAGCTCAGAAATAATCCTTATTGTAACATTATATATCAGATACAGTCACTTTTGCGGTATTAGAGCTCCGACATAATCCTTATTGCAACATTATATATCAGATATGTCACTTTTGCAGTATTAGAGCTCAGACATAATCCTTATTGTAAGATTAGATATAAAATATAGTAATTTATGCAGTATTAGAGCTCAGACATAATCCTTCATGTAAGATTAGATATAAAATATAGTAATTTATGCAGTATTAGAGCTCAGAAATAATCCTTGTTGTAACATTAGATATCAGATGTAGACCTTATATCAGTATTAGAGTTCTGACGTAATCCATAATGTAGTTCTTAGAGCTAATGAGGACGAATGTGAAATTGCCTAAACATTAACATAAAAATAAGAGGAAATAGCTCAGGGTGAATTAGGATCACAGCTTTAGAAACAAGCTGTCAATATTTGCTCTCTCTCCCTCTCTCCCTCTTTCTCCCTCTCTGGCTGACAAGGAATAATCCTCCATCTCTCCCAACTACCCTCTCCCTGCCAAGTTTCCCTCCATTGTGCTCTATGGAGAGAAGCCTTGCAATGACAAAACAAATTCCCGATAGTCCAGCAGCCTCGGGTTCTCCAGATAGCCAGCCAAGCTGAGTTGTTCATTTGTAGCAGTAACCTTCAGTGTTCTTCTTCATTTATCAATCAGGTGTCTCTCACGTCATTCCTCAGTGAAAGAAGGTCTAACACGCGAGAGGATGTGAAGATAGCAGAAGGAAGACGGGAGGGGGGGGTGAATGGGAGCATGTGTCTCCGTTATCAGACGCGTGCCGTTTTTTTTCCTGCTCCTCTGGGCGTTCTGTCTCAATTTAGGCTGCTGCCACAGCCAGCAGGCCCGAGTCGGGCAGATTGCATTAGACTGATAAACTTAGGCCTAATTAGAAAATAATGGGCTAATTAAGGAAACTCAATACATTACTGTGTTCATGACAGTATAGGAAAATGGAGCACTGAGCTAGCTGTATACACAAGAATAGACATTATGTATATTTATATTACAAATATGACGTTATTACATTTGCATTTAACATTTTAGTCCTTTAGCTGGCATTACCATGCAGAGTGACTTAAAGTAAGAGCGCGCATTTGAAACAAGACCGATGAAGCAACCACAGAACTCAGAAGTAACTTTCACTCCACTCAATCAGTTAATTATCAGCATAAGTCAGGAATACAATATAAATAACAAACATTGCAAGCGTCCGATCACCAGAACGACGGCGAAAGCTTTGATTTGAAAAACCGTTCAACTGTCACTCATCTGTTCTTCAACATCAGTAACGTTTATTTCTGAAGTTTTTCATACAGCATTTTGCTGATTTCTGTCTTGTGAAATATGAGCAGCAGGAGGCATTACGATGTAAGAGCCCCTGTTGTCTTAATAAAGCTATCGTAGACTCTCACAAGGCCTCCCGCATTCTCGTTTGATCTGAGGCACTACTTCTCTCTCCCTCACTTTATTAAACGAACTGAGGAATCTGAGAAATCTATGAGCCCAGGATAAGAACACCCAGACAGGAGTATTGTGGGGCGTAAAGTGTTCTGGCCCCATCCACACAGATATGGATAGAGAACAGAGTTATGGACCGACAGCACATTTATTTTTAAACGAGACCATATGGACACATAGAAGAGGGGTTAAAGAAGAGAAAGAGGGAGGGAGGATGGGAGTTAGAGCATGTGTGAGAAAGAAAGGGTGAAAGGGGGAGACGGCTATAGAAGAAGAGAGGGTGAAAGGGAGGGAAAGATAGAGTTGCAGAGATGGTTTTATAAAAAGAAAATGCTATTATAATTTGACAAAGTTTACTACTACAAACAACGTCATACCTGACCAAGGTCTTTGATCAGAACGTTGCATTTTTCCATTAAATATACTGTTTGTTAGCATTGCCAGTATGCAAGAATATCAATATTTTTAATTGTTGTGTTTTTTCTTCTTGCACCTGGTCATTACACTACAGGTGTGAGATTACAGTAGCTCGTTTTGGACATAAACAAAAATAAAAAATACAATATAAAAATAATCTACAAAACACGTGATGCTAAAAGCAAAGAACATTCAGAAGTAATCCCTGATATTATCCTGACCGCAAAGAAACACTTTTAAACCCCCACACGGTATCAAATTCTGTACGATCAATTATTGAGAAATATCCATGTTTCCATAGCCTCACCTTCTCCAGTTATATAATCAATGACGCAGTATATGTAGAGCCTGTTCCCAACATACTGTTCTTCCAAACGGAACTTGACCAGACCTGACAAATAATTTAACAGGCAAACCCAACAACCACTTTGAAAAGTGCACATTTGACCAGCGACAAACAGTCACTGAGAAACCACGCACATGCCCCATACATCCTTAAAACTTCAAACCAACCCAGAAACAGTCCTTAAAACATGAAGCCAGCCCAGAATCAATCCTTAAAACGTCAAACCAGCCAAATACACAATCCTTAAAACATGAAGCCAGCCCAGAAACAATCCTCAAAACGTCAAACCAGCCCAATACACAATCCTTAAAACATGAAACCAGCCCAGTAAACAATCCTTAAAACATGAAACCCGCCCAGTAAACAATCCTTAAAACATGAAACCAGCCCAGTAAACAATCCTCAAAACATGAAACCAGCCCAGGAACAATCCTTAAAACATGAAACCAGCACAGTAACAATCCTCAAAACATGAAACCAGCCCAGTAAACAATCCTTAAAACATGAAACCAGCCCAGTAAACAATCCTCAAAACGTGAAACCAGCCCAGTACACAACCCTAAAAACCCTAAACAGCTCCTCTAAACTGGCACAGCTGGCAAACAAATGCTCACTGCTTCCACTTGACTGCAAAATAAAACATGAAACCAGCCCACTATTGGATCAAGGTGAGCAACGTGTCAGTTCTAAGCAATCGCCCTGTGAAGAATTCTCCACTGTGAATTAGCTGTTCATATCTCTATGGGAGGTTTATACAGAGTTAATAATCTTTTACTGCAGATGAGCTGTTCTCTTTCCGATGGGAGGATTATAAAGAGGTACAATCCACCCCTGCTGCCTTTGCCAGACGGCTTTCTTCTCCACTGGGATGTCTTCTCCCAAATGCCATTCGGGGCAGGGTCACTGGCTTATTGTTGTTTCTCCATTGTTGTTTCTCCATTGCATGGGTGTGAACTCTGCATGTGATACTTGGCCTTCTTTTCAGGGTGGCTGCGGTTGATTGGTGTCTCTCGGCTTGATGCTTGGCAAAGTGGGTGAAGTGATGTCCTGCCTGTTGGGCCCTGTTGGGGGTTACCCTCGGGTAGGGCCACAGTGTCACTGGTCCCTCCTGTCTCAGCCCCACGGTTTTATGCTGCTATATTCTTTTATTTGGGGAGTAGGGTCGGTTCTCCTTCTCCACTGTAAATCCTTTGTAACTCTAAGGAACGCCCTCTCTAAGTGTTCCTTGTGTCCAGTTCTGTTTAAGCTTAGGAGGACATGAGCCCTTGGACCTCACCTCAGGACTACCAGGCCCGAAGGACTCCTAGCTGTCCCTGTCCAAAGTCCTCCTGGTTGTGTTGCAGATCATGTCGCTGAAGACACGTAATGATTTTTGCTGCCACTCTGCTCACCATTCTTCCCCTTGGGTTGTCCCTGTCCTTGGCCACCTGGTCGTGCTACTGACTTGGATTAGGTTTAACAGACTCTGGACTTCTATTTCTAAAAAGGTTCACCCGGCACAGCCGAAAGAGGACTGGTCACCCCTTCGAGCCTGGTTCCTCTCTAGGTCTCTTCCTAAATTTCGGCCCTTTTAGGGAGTTTTTACAAGCCACTGTGCATCAACACTTGTTCCTTGGGGTTTCAGGCTAGATGTTTTGTAGAGGCACTTTGTGACAACTGCTTATGTAAAAAGGGCTGATTGATTGGTGGTCCTCTACTGTTGATTAGCTGTTATCTTCACTGTTCGTGGTTTATAAAGAGTTAAAATTATCCATTGTGGATGAGCTGTTCTCTTCTACGTTATGGGCGGTTTATACAGAGTTAATTATCCTCTCCAGTAGATCAGCTGTTATCTTCTCCATGGGAGGTTTATACAGAGTTAATTATCCTCTCCTGTTGATCACCTGTTATCTTCTCTATGGGATTCCTTGTAGGTAGGCTGCCCGTAGGTGGAAAGCAGGGACTTAACTCTGAATGTTCACTAAGCCTTGGCTCCTTTCTTCCTCAGAAAGATACATAATGGGTGCTTATATAATAATAATTATTATCAAAATACTATTTTTCAATATTTATTTTCTGTTAATAATTTAATTATATAAATATTAATATGTGTGTGTTATGTGCTTTGTCAATGTAAGAACAAAACCTTTGCCATGCCAATAATGCCCTTAACATTGACTGTTGATGTTCTTAAGACATCTTTACATGTGAGGACAAATCGGCAATGCTTACAATCAAAACAATTGTGTGTTGGAGTGTGTTACCACATTTAGTGTGTGTGTGTGTGTGTGTGTGTGTGTACTGTGCATGTGTTTCAGTGTGTATTGAGCTAAATATCTGTACATTAGCTTACCTGGCGTCAAAGCAAAAGCCTGAAATTGCAGGGTAGCTCTAAAAATTGTTGTGTCAAGGAGATGTGGACTTTGCTGTTCTGGCTTATACATTTTATATTTATTACATGCCTGCTTAGTTCCGCCACGCACACAAAGACATACACACACACACACACCCACACACACACACAAATTATCAGCACTTCTCTTCTGTCCAACTCGAGCATGACTAAGAGGAGGCGAAAAACAATCCCATTTCTTCCTTCACAGTGAATGTCTGGATGGTTTTCCTGTGAAGAAGCGAGCGGTCGTCATTTCTACGCATGCTGTGTGGAAAAGCCCTTCAGCCCAGTCTGACAATTCAGCATCACAGGCCCGCTGTTTAAGCATGTCGATCGGCGAGGAGCATCTTTGTTCAATTTTTATCGAACTACTCTTCGAAAACCACTTAGGGCGGTCTTTGTCTCGTTTGCCTGTCTGCCTCTGCATGCTAATAGTTTTTTGCGTATTCTTGGTCAAGTTTATGGTGCTTCTTCAGATAAGATATAACGGAAGCTATTTTAAAGCTGTCACTTTTATTCTATCGAATTCCAGTTGTACTTTTTGCATTCAGGTAGGGCCAGCCAATCAAAAACCACTATTTTGGCTTTGCGAGAGATTGCGGTGGCCAGACTCCACCAACAGAGAATCATATTAACATTTGTATACAGCCCATCAATAAGCACAGAGGGTCATTTTTCTACATTTGGACGGACCCTATCCACAGGACCATCCTTGATTTGAGGGAAAATTAAATATACATGACACATGCTTCCAAGACAAATTAGTATAGAAAATAGCTATAAAATATCCAAAACGATTGTGAACTCCTGTATATATTAGATGTTCAGTTAGTTCCAACCAAGTGGTAGACTCCAGAGGCTGCCATTGGAATATGAAGAGACTTTCATATGGTCCACCCACTGAAATGCGGTCGGCAGTAGACTGTTTACTTTGGCTAACACTGTCAAGCGAAGGAACGCGGCTGTGATTGACACCGCTGTGACGGTGTTGTCAGAATAAAACCAGAGGGACAAAGTGTGGGTATGTGAAACTGAACCGAGAAAGAAAAGGCGTTCTCCTGTGTGTAAAAGGGGAAGACGCTGGGTGTCTGAAGGCTGTGGAGAAGTCAATTATGGCCACACTGTGTGTAACATTGACGGTGTAACATGGTGCGGAACAAGAAGACAGCTTCCACCTCAGCTGTTTATTTAGACAGTTGCGAAATTGTTTTCTGCATTATTATTTCATAAATTGTACTATCTGCTTTGTCATGCATTTACCCCAAGCAAACAACATGAGTGGCATCCACATTTCCAGCCCATTCACATTACATAGGGCATATTCAAGCATTGTCACGTACCTGAATGTTGAAGATTACAACAATTTATCAAAACTGGAGATGATTTGCCACAGCTTTCTACACACATGGGTGGCTCTGGCTTCGACAAAATACCAGACATTCTGTGGACCGAAGTGCCCGGCCAGTGTGGTCAGCAACGGCATCGGTTAACCTGTCGTCATCGTGGCGGTGTTACCGCCCACGCTGTACGAAAACCGCTGCGGCCGTCAACTCAATGGTTGTCATTGCCACTATAATTGCATCGTCACAGCAATGGCATCACCACGGAAATGGCATCGCCACGGAAATGGCATCGCCACGTAATAGCATCGTCACGGTAATGGCATCGTCACGGTAATGGCATCGTCACGGAAATGGCATCGCCACGGAAATGGCATCGCCACGTAATAGCATCGTCACGGTAATGGCATCGTCACGGTAATGGCATCGTCACGGAAATGGCATCGTCACGGAAATGGCATCGCCAAGTAATAGCATCGTCACGGTAATGGCATCGCCAAGTAATAGCATCGTCACGTTAATGGCGTCGTCACGGTAATGGCGTCGTCACGGTAATGGCGTCGTCACGGTAATGGCATCGTCACGGTGATCTGTTCAACTCACAACTCTATGGCCTTGTTCCACATGATGACGTATCCAGAAAGGACGAAGGACTCGATGTTGACGATGTGTGTGTTGCCGCGCTCCGTGCCGACGTACAGCCATTTGCTCTGGAAGGGGAGGTGGCAAAACGTGATTCTGAGGAGAAAAAGGGAGAAGCAGCATTAAATATGTGGTGTTAAATCAATCAATCAGCCCTTTTTGCATCAGCAGTTGTCCTGAAAGTGCGTTTACAAATGTTAAATGTGTGGCGCGAAGCGAGTGAAGCAGTGTGTTGTTTTGTGTATCATGGATCTGTGGCTCTGTGTTCCACAGAGGAAAGGCAGTGGGCATATATGACCTTCAGGACTGCCAGTGTATGTTTACACTTTTAGCTTTCTTAAAAACAACATAAAACATCAACACAAATAGTTTTATTTTTTCACAAAACATAAACCATTTTATTAATGACAGTGCAGGTTTTACTCAGTGGAACCATTTATCTGCATTTATCTTTCAACTTCCATAGTAAGCCAATCCATTCACCAGACATTGCACACACACACACACACACACACACACACACACACACACTCTCGCACGCACGCACGCACGCACGCACACGCACACACTCTCGCACACACACACACACACACACACACACACACACACACACGCACACGCACACACAGAGCCTTGGATTTATTCTTTTAGCCTAAATCTAACAAGTAAGTTGCAAATTTACTTTGACCTTGAGGGGAACATTTTTCAAGTTTTATTATTATGGGGGCATTAGTTGTTAATTTGATCAGTGAAATGAAAACACACACACACCACCTCATTCCACATCTCCTGCCAATTAGTGATTGGTCTCTATGGTGATGACAGGAACATTCTATTTGGAATCAGTCATCAATAAGACATGGATAATTACCCTGAGACAAACAGCAGCTAATCACAAGGAGACAACATTAGTGAGGCAGGCCTGGCTGTGGCAGAACATCCCCTTTACCTACGGTTTTCACTTTGGTTTCCTTTCTGCCCGTTTGCCTCTCCCCAATTCACCCCTCTTTAACTTACTGAAAGGCTGAGCTCAGGTCCCAGTACCATGCTTTCGGACAAAACACAAAGACACAGAGTCCTTTACAAAAACACAAAGACACGGAGTCCTTCAGAAAATCTCAAAGACAGAGAATCCGTCAGAAAAACACAAAGACACAGAATCTATCAGAAAAAAAACAAAGACACAGAATCCATTGAACACAAAGACAAAGAGTCCATCAGAAAAACACAAAGACACAGAATCCGTCGGAGAAACACAAAGGTGTGAATTTGCATATACTTCCATCGAGGTGTGAATTTACATATCGTTTCATTAAGGTGCAAAATCACATATTGCTCCATCTTGGTTCCATCAATGAATTCATTCCATATGGTTCCATCAAGGTGTGTGAATTCATGCATTGTTCCATCGAGTTATGAATTTGCATATTTATTCCATCCAAGTGTGAGTTCACATTTTGTTCCATTTAAGACGTAAACATGGCTATTGCTTCACAGAGGTGTGAATTTTAAATGTTTTCCATAACATAGTTCTTAGAGACATTACCTATGATTTATTTATTCAAGCAATCATTGATTGTTGGATTGTTTTAAAGGACAAAATGAATTGTCACCATTTACCACCAACTCTAACACACAGCCAATCACGAGCTGTCCCTGTGACATAATCATAAAATGCTCTCGATTATTAAGGAACAAAACAACAACAAAACTGCTCATACAAGGATAAAAAAGGAAATGGCAGATAAGATGGAGGTGATGTTATGCGTTGGGCATGTATGGCTGTCAGTGGAACAGGCTCAATCGTGTTCATGGATGACGTGATTGTGATGACAGTGGTAGGATGAATTCACTCAATGTGCAGAAAAACCTCGTCAACTCAGATCCAACCACATGCCTCAAAACTCATCAGGAAGAACTTGCAGCAGAAAAGCCCCAAAATTGAATGTTCTTGACTGCCCAGGTCAATCAGCAAACCTTAATCCAATTAAGAATGTGTTTCATTTACCGAAATGAAGACAGAAGGCAAAAATGCCCCAGAGCCCCAGAACAAACAAAGACTGCTGCAGTACAGGCCTGGCAAAGCATCACCAGGGAAGATACCCATACACTCCTGTTCTAAAGTTTGGGGTCACTTAGAAATGTCCTTGCTCTTGAAAGAAAAGCATTTTTTTATCCATTAAAATAACATTGATTAGAAATACAGTGTGGACATTGTAGATGTTGTAAATGACAATTTTAGCTGAAAATGGTCGATTTATTTATCTATCAACAGAGGTCCATTATCAGCAACCATCAGTCCTGTGTTCAAGTGGCAGATTGTGTTTGCTATTCCTAGTAAATCAGTTTAAAAGTCGGATTAATCATTAGAAAATCCTTTTGCAATTATGTTACCACTGCTGAAAACTGTAGTGCTGATTAAGAAAGTAATAAAACTTGCCTTCTTGAGACTAGCTCAGTATCTTCATCATCAGTGTTGGTGGTTTTGATTTCAGGCTCAAAATGACTTTTTCGGAAAATGAAGGCTGTGCCATGCTAGAAATCACCATGAAACTAAAGATCATGTACATTGATGTGAAGCACTCCCTTCACAGAATAGGGCAAACTGGCTCTGAGCAAGAGGACAAAAAAATGTGTGTCTAGTTTGAGAAAGGATGCTTCACAGGTCCTCAACTGGCAGCTTCATTAAATAGTACCTGCAAAACACCAGTCTCAACAGTGAAGAGGTGACTCTGGGATGCTGGCCTTTAGGCAGATTTATTCCTCTGTTCAGTGTCTGTGCCCTTATGCCCGTCTTAATCTTCCAGTCTGAGATAATGCTTCTTATTTGCAACTCTGCCTAGAAGGTTTTATAGCATATTTAATCAGCACAACCGTTTTCAGCAGTGGGTTTTTTAATGATCAGTTTGCCTTAAAAATTATAACCTTGAATTAGCAAACAAAACATGCCATTGGAACACAGGACTGATGGTTGCTGATGATGGGCCTCAGTAGGCCTTTGTAGGTATTCCATAGAAAATCTGCCGTTTCCAGCTTCAATAGTCATCTACATCATTAACAATGTCTACACTGTATTTCTGATTAATTCTCTGTTATTTTAATGGACAAAAAAAAGGACTTTTCTAAGTGATCCCAAACTTTTGAAAAGTAGTGAATATATCTGAGTGCTGTCTGTGGGTGGCGAACTTCAGACAGTAATCGAATCCAAAGGGTTTGCAACCAAGTACTAAAGATGACAACTCTACTTAAGATTGTATTAAATTGTTTCTTTCGGTCCCCTAAAGACTGTATGAAAAGGACTGTAATTCCTACATAGTTCACCATTTTTGGATGTAAACACCCTCCCATTTAAGATTCCAATCTGCACTGTTACATCTTAATCAATGTTTTATTGTACATCCAGTGTTCTGGAGTACTGTGCCAAAACACTCAAGTCGTGGTCCGAGTGAACACTGGACTGCATGGTAAATGCACAATTCTCCCCATTTCCAGCTGCCATTTGGCTCTCCCCTAAAAAAAGCATGAACAGATGCTATCTCCCACAAATAAGAGGCATGTAAGAGGGTACTTTGCTAATTGTCCGTAATACACAGTTGTCTGTAATTATTAGCCAATCAATGAATCCCGGATGGCAAGGCATGCACAGAGTACATGTGATGTGTCAATATAAAGGGGGCGGTATAGTGCTCATACAGTAATTCAGCCATCGTTAGCATCCGTCATGTTGATAAGCGCCTTAACTAGGGAATAAAGATGAACACAGGCTAATTCACTCCTGTCTATGCCGATTACCTCTCCAGTAGAAAGATTCAATGGGGCCCATTTACCACCTCCACTAGCTCGGTTATTAGATAGGAGACAAATGAGATGGAAGACAATTCAATAAGGTTTTTGACCTCCTGGGTGAGCTGGGGGAGACCTGAGAGAACATCTACGGAAGATCACATTTGAATTCACGCTTTCTGAAGCTCGATTACCAGAAGTGTGTAAGCCCCAATGTTGACCGAATTTGGGTTAATGATGCATTTTGGCATTTTCAGCTGAGATTGCCATGACTCACATGACCCTAGCCAATCCCTGAGGCCCGGTTGGGTGTCTGCAAAAGGTCCCTGTTGAACGAGGCTAGATCGGTGCTTGAGCAACGTCAGTTTGTAAATGAGGCCCTCCTCTCTTGGTGAGGAAATGGACAGTGTGGATGTGAGGTAAAAAGCAAAATGGCTTGATGCAGACGATAAGAAGGAGGACATCTTGAACCCGTTTAGAGTTTCCTTGATGACACAGGGTTGTAGGTCACAATCAAAAGTCATGAAACATGCAAGAATATTTATATTGGCCACAAGGTTCAAGTCCCTATTAAACCAACACAATATTTCAGACAACACTGGAACAGTATGAACTAAACCAGGTCTCGTCATTAAGATCCAGCAATTACACAGTTGGCTGAAGGGCTCAGTGCATTGTTGGTTTGGGATAACTAAATAATGCCATCATGAAGGTTTAGTTGTTACTTCTTTCACCGTTTTCCTGATTATTTGCACACAAATGTACATTTATTCCTCAAATCAACCCCAGTAGCCCTAATCAAGGCGAAGGTTAGCGCTCCAAATGACGGAACTGACTGGGGCTTCTATGAACATATGGCGAATTCAAAGTCCTTGGCTGAGCAGAAACGTGACTCAGATCCTTCACAGGCAATCAGTTATGAGGAGGTGGCCATTTCCGAGAACCCTTTCAGATGCTCACAGGGCTACCCGGACAAGCTCTCTCACTCAGACTCTATTTGCATAATTGTAATTTCCCTGGAAATCAAGAACTCAAGGAGCCTAGAGACAGGAATGAGAGGGAATTTAAACAGAGAAAGAGAAGGTTTTGAAAAGGTCTCGCCGGGTGACTGCGTGAAAGTCAAAGGCCTCGTTTTACTCAGACAGCCGGACGAGTCACGTCAGTGTGGCTCTAAATTTTCAATCATATTGAACAGGATGGGACTTGGGTTGAACTGCCAGCTGGCTGGCCCGCCAAGGAGCTACTGGGGGAACACATGGAAGTGACAAAGTAAATAAGCAGACAGTAAGATGGATTAAGTTGCCTTCTCGCCCGCCATCCGTATTCTTCTTGACCTTCCAATCTGTCAATGTAATCCGTCACACCCAGTGAACACAACTGGTTCAACGACATCCTTTGAATTCCTTCTCAATGTCTTTCAACCCTAATAGACGATGTTTTCAACGTATTTTGCTTGTAGGGTACTTTCAGCCACTGTAGGATGGGAGAGACCTTTTGGATTGCCTGCCACGGACATATATATCTACTTAGTGTACAAACCATGGGGAGATTTATACACTAGCTTGACAGCAGAGAGTCAAGAGGATACAAGCAGAGGTAGATTTAAGCGGGGGTGAACCAGGGCTCAAAGCCCTGGCCCCATGCTCATTAGTGAAACCTACTCTCAGGACATGTTCGATTTGTGCTGCAGGTAGGTAAAATATACAACTATGTGATGCAGTTTGCAAATAAATACCTCTTCTGCTGAAAAAATGTTTTGCTTAACCCACTGGTATCTGTCTAAACTTGTTCACTATTTATGTATGGTGAGGGGGAACTCAGCCACAACTTGCTATTTTTTTATTTGAAATGTGGAGGGGTAGATTGTCATTGAAAACAGATTAAGAAAGAAAGGAATCTGGATACCAAGAAGTGGAATGTACATGGTTTGCAGGCATTTGTAAAAGCTGCTGATGTGTAATATGAGCATTATAAAATACATTTGGTTGATTGATTGAGAAGCATTTGGGTGGAAGCTAGTCTGTGCCTCCAGTCAATTAATAGCTGGAAAGGTTCCTGTGTATGAAGAAACAGAGTAATTTGCCTCTCCCCATACCTAAGTAATGAACGAGTTAAAACTAATAGCAATAGGTAAAAAAAAACAGCACCTCTCAGTTTTTCCTCAGTTTGTTCCAGCACCCACTTTCCCATCACTGTGGGAAAGTAATGCATTGCACAGTGCTTTGCACTACTAAAAACTATTAGAGTTCTTAATGTCACCTCCTTCCTGCAGCCTCTTTTTGCTTTTTGTTGTCCGGTACCCAAGTGCTTTTTTGGGTCTTATTGCCAATATACGACCCAATATGTCCGAGACCTCCTGATTTGCAAATTAAGCACTGCCTGTCCCCGACAGTTAATAACAACCTAGACAAAATAGCTACATCCAGTAAATCACAAACGTTTGGACTACTGACAGGATGGACAGGTAGTCGTTGACTTAAGTTACGACCCACCGTTCGGAAGTCAATTTGATCATAAGTCGTAAGGAATAACAACTTAGTATATTCAAGTCAAAAGTTACATTCATTTATTGAACCCATCGACAAGAACATTAGGAAATAAGTAGGAACATATGACATATGACTTAAGTTTGATCATAATCAATATGGTTGATATTGACATATTTGCCACTTGTGGCAGATGAAAAATATCCCGGACTCATTATTCAAATTTGACTATCAGTCACAGAGTCAACCCTCCCCTTCTCAATTCTCAGTCTGACAGGGGAAATGTGGCCTGGTTCCTCTCCAAGAACCACTGATCTACAATGAACGACATCCAAGTCACTGCTAAGGGCATGAACTCTTGACCGCCAAGGGGGGATTAGGATGGCTCACCACGTCACTCCGGCCTAGCTCCCACCCAATGCTAGCTCCCACCCAACGCTAGCTCCCACCCAACGCTAGCTCCCACCCAGCGCTAGCTCCCACCCAGCGCTAGCTCCCACCCAACGCTAGCTGCCCAGCCAAGCCCTGTTCAGTCACTGTCATCAGCCAGACAGGAACAATGCCAAAGCATTGTCCCTCCGAAAGCCAATTTTTCCGTCGCTCAGTTTGCCACTGCCAATGACTGGAAGGACTTGCAGAAGACCCTGGAGCTTGAAACACTCGTCTCATTAATGCCTTAAAAAATAAAAAAACGGCTGATATCTGACTACAGCACCTGCTCAATCCCGTAATCATATTTTCAAAATATTTTTCATATTTGTATATGAATTTTATTTTAGATTGATATTCCATTATTGACATTGTTTTGTGTACATTGCATTTAATTAACTGAACCTGATGTGACCTGGAATAACAGTTAAAGAATAACATCTCGTATGAGACATGTTCAATCTACAAATCTCGAGACTGCTGATCGCTTGACCTGTCTAACCACCAACACTGACTCTGCTAAACTTGACACACATTTATTTTTAGCCATTTATCAAGACGCTGTATCGAAAGAAGTGTACAGTCGGTGTACCTCCTCATTGGATTTTCCATTAAATCTTAATCTTTTACATCGTATTTTTTTCCCAGAAACTCAGCTGATAACAATTTCATTGTGCCGTTTGCCTCATGCATACTGTGTATGAGACCATTAACTGGAATAGCTCACGCTTCATCATCACCATGCAATGACAATGGCGGAGTCAATTTAATAGTTTATTATAGTTTATAATCCGGTATATACATTTCCTCGAAATCGCTTTTTAATTTGGCAGTGGAAACGGAAAATGTACACTGAGTTCAGGTGTCATAAAGACTGTGATCGGTCGTTTGATTCCCAGATGACTGCCGGTCGGAACTCGGGTCATTTGTATTTATTGCAGGGGGTGATGCACTACACCAACGACTTAGTTACTTACGGAGCTTATCAAAAGGTCGGCCTGCTGGTCCGTGCTGATTAATACAGTCTGGATTTGTCTCCGTGTGTAAACAGCCCCTGCCACTGGTTCCATAGAAACCCCACCACTGGGGCAAGGAAGTTAGAACAGGCCCTAGTGCATGCAAGTTACTAGTTATGAAGCGTATAAACACATTTATGTACATACATATAAATATAGAGTGCCTTGCAAAAGTATTCACCCCCTTGACATTTTTTATGTTTTGTTGCCTCACAACCTGGAATGAACATGGATTGTTTGAGGATTTGCATCATTAAATTTACAGAAAATGCCCACAACTTTGAAGATGTTATTTATGTATTTATTGTGAATCAAACAACAAATAAGACAAAATAACTGCAGCGATCACAGCTCCAAGTTGCTTTGGATAAGTCTCTATGAGCTTTCCACATCTTAACACTGGGATTTTTTCCCATTCCTCCTTGCAAAACTGCTCCAGCTCCTTCAAGTTGGATGGTTTGTGTTTGTGAACAGCAATCTTTTAAGACTAACCACAGATTTTCTATTGGACTGAGTTCTGGGCTTTGACTAGGCCATTCCAACACATTTACATGTCTCCCCTTAAACCATTCTTGTATTGCTTTAGCAGTGTGTTTGGGGTCATTGTCCTGCTGGAAGGTGAACCTCCGTCCTAGCCTCAATTCACACACAGAGTGGTACAGGTTTTGCTCAAGAATATCCCTGTATTTAGCACCATCCATCTTTCCCTCAACTCTGACCAGTTTCCCAGTCCCGGCTGCAGAAAAACATCCCCACAGCATGATGCTGCCACCACCATGTTTCACTGTGGTGATGGTGTTCTTTGGGTGATGTGATGTGTTGGGTTTGCGCCAGACACAGCGTTTTCTTTGATTGCCTAAAAGTTACATTTTTGTCTCATCAGACCAGAGCACCTTCCTCCATACATTTTGGGAGTCTCCCACATGCCTTTTTGCAAATTCAAAACGTGCCATTTAGTTTTTTGCTGAAAGTAATGGCTTTCTTCTGGCCACTCTACCATGAAGCCCAACTCTATGGAACGTATTGCTTATTGTCATCCTATGTACAGATACTCCAGTCTCTGCTGTAGAACTCCTCCAGGGTTACCCTCGGTCTCTGTGCTGCCTCTCTGATTAATGCCCTCCTTGCCTGGTCCGTGAGCTTTGGTGGGCGGCCGTCGCTTGGGAGGTTTGCTGTTGTGCCATATTCTTTCCATTTGGTTATGATAGATTTGATGGTGCTCCTGGGGATCTTCAAATATTTTGATATTTTTTATAGCCTACCCCTGACTTATTCTTTTCAACAACATTGTCCCATACTTGTTTAGAGAGTTCCTTGGTCTTCATGGCAGTGTTTGGTTAGTGGTGCCTCTTGCTTAGGTGTTGCAGCCTCTGTGGACTTGAAAAAAGGTGTGTATATGTACTGACAGATCATGTGACACTTAGATTGCACACAGGTGGTCATATACATATATATACACATACATATCACCAACATTGTCCCCATTTGCTTCAACATCTGAGAGGATTCACTGGAAATTCTGAAGACCTCAGAGTCGATTTTTTTGCCCAGAATCAGCACAGCATCTGGACTTGATGTTGGCCAGCAACATACATATTACAACCCTAATGTGAGTTAAACTTTGAGTACAGGCGTTTTTCCAAAGTAGCAAACCAGGCCCTGATCCCCACCCAGCAAACTGTGGGGGGGCCCATACTCTTCATGGCCCCCCCAACCTCCAGTACGATGGCAGTGCCCGCGTGATATGTATTTACGCCTCTGAACTGAACATTTTTAAGTGGCGGAGGAAGGATAGCGGGTCATTTTAACACATTTTTGTAGCCACTGCACATTGTGTCTAACACCTCCTCTACAAGTGAGTGCTTGTCAGAGAAGCAGCAAACCCACATTCTCTTTGGGAAGTTTTCATACTCCTTTACTATTTCCACATTCTGCCGCGTTGAATGCTAAATCTAACTGAGTCAATATAAAATGTTTTGCACAAGTCTGTGAACATCCCTGAGTAGCCAGGCCAAAGGCTTTGAATACTCATGTACATGAGATATTTTCATTGTTTCATGGTCAAAAAATTGGTAGAAATATCTCCAACAAGGTTTTCTCTTTGTAGTTCCATGGTATTGAATGTAAAAATCCCAGTATAGTTGCTATCAAAAAGAATAACTTGATTCTAACTTAGTTACCCATTTCCAAAAATGCTAAAGTAAAAAAAAATCTTCACATAGAAATTGGTAATTTATGGGAGGCCATGTACATTGGAGAGTCTGGGATATACAGAGAGACAGGTTGAAGGAAAATGTCCTTAACAAAAGCTCACACCACACACTGGCATCATACCAGAAAAATAATCGCTTCTTGAGAAAATATTCTTTACACAGGATCGTGATGAGAATAATCATGTCCATAAAACTGACATTTTACAACCCATGCACTTCCCACATTGAAATCAATTAAAAACATCGTCCTTCTCCTCTGCTTGGCAATTCTCCCCTGTCACATGACTGCGGTTAGCACCAGCAAAGGTAATTAATTTCCCCCAGTACAAACAACTTCTATAGCAATTATTAGGCAAAGGCTGAGGCCTGTCTGTCTGGCTGTGATATGGAAATTGAGGCACAAAAAGACAGGAAGGAAGGACAGAGTAGTGTGCCATGTCCTTTCTGTACTACACTGGGGGATCAGAGACTGTTAACAGTCACTCACACGAGACATTTAGCATAGCACAGTTCACCTGAGGACTCAGTGTGTGATTTATGTCATTTTCATACTTCACAATTTTAGTATTCTAGAAGACTCTCTTGTTCTGAGCAACCGACAGTCAGCGCATACATGTTAAGAAAGTTAGATGAGACAACCGCACTTGCTCTCGAACAACATTAGGGCTAGAACCACACTAGCCCTAGAACCACACTCGTGCTAGAACCACATTTGCACTGGACATCTACTATATAAACCTACAAGCATTAGTTAACAGGTTCAAAAGGCAGCACCGTTTCTGTCCCATTGACGTGGCCTTTAGTTACGTCCATCTGACTACAGGGCTGGACTGACGCTAACCCAAAGGTGTTTACAAACACAGTTATTAATCGTTTGTTATAAACAGAAGGGGTATATAGCTATCCATAAACAAATATGAAAAAGGATGTGAGATTTCAATGTGTTATTGTGAATTATTATTATAATTATTATTATTGTGTTATTGTGTATTAAAGGGGATTCTACAGAACTTACCAAGTTTTCCAAAACATGGGATTTATTTTTATTTTTAAGTAACTTAAGCATTGCTTACTTTGTATCCAAAAGATCAAAGAAAAAATCTGACATTTTTCATCACCACCAAACTAAAAACTTTAATATGGGAAAGGCCTTCACAATAAAGTGCCCTTTGCTTCTTTCTCTTTTTAAAGCCTTCACTTAGAAGACCTTCACTACACACACAAAACATCCTTTTAAATTATCTCTCCTTCATATCTCTTTTTTAAGACCTCAAACAGTATGTACAAAGTGTTTGAATTTGTATTTTTCTCTTTCATGGAGTGTGAAGATCACCCCCAAGGACATAAGAGTCAGCCAAAGTGACAGAGCCCAGTTAAAGAGAACTCACTGCTTTGTAAAAGCATTCACCTCAATGCTGAATGTTACACCAACAGTTTCTCATCTTGTAAAAAGCGATAGGTGAGCTATTCAAATATTTCCTCCTACTGTCCTTGTTTGCCCTGAATGAGACCGACATTTTGTGCAGGTAGGTGTGCGCCAAGCAGAGTGCGTCCACAGGGTGAACTTTGTGCAGGGTTTGGCATAGAGGGTTAAGCCCCTCTAATCTTCCGTGCCAATGGAAGGATTAGGAAAAAAACTAAAAAGTGGGCATAACTCCAGAGGGGATCAAACCCTGGGTTGCCTCACCTCTTGGCAAATGGGACCCTGGTCATGGCAGGCTTATGAGAAGGTCAACAGTTAGTATTACTGTAAAGCTCTAGGAAACAGTATTGTTCATATTGGGGGCAGGATATATTCGACAAGGTGCAGTATGCCAAACTCTGTGCCCTCTCTGGGAGGAATCAGCCCTGATATTCAGTACATTTGTAAAGTGGTTAATGCTTCTTTTCATCTTTTTGATCTTGTCAGTAAACTGAAGCGGACACCAAGAAAACATCAGAGTACAGTTTAAGAAAACAACCTGAAATATTAAAGCGTCCAGCGTCATATCCTACAGACATGTAGATACATATGCTGTCTAACTTTATTTCATTTTGGCACTCTGGCCTTGAGGTCCAATCCCTCTTAGTGAGCTTCGAGATGTCAATCAGCAAAGATGTCCGCCTTCACCCAAGGTTGTGAGTGTGTGCGTGTGCATGTGTGCGTGTGCGTGTGTGCGTGTGTGTGTGTTTTCCTGCACATAGTTAACTTACCTCTCTCTGTTAAATTTGAGTGAGTGGAGGATGGCTGGACGTCTCTGGCGAAGGTTCCACAGGTGTAGGGTGTCGTCTGCACATGCCGTGACCAGAGCTCCCTGAAGGAGAGATGGACCAACAGAACCTGACACGGTCAACGCAGGGCACATTCATTGGTTATAGAAATTCATTTCAATACAGTGTTTTTAATACATTTTCAACATTATCTCCTTTTGTTCGACTATCGGCCGTCAACTTGAGTGTCACGGACATCTGCTGTGCTGGTACGTGTCTGAGTGGGCGTCGCAGAAATAAGGGAGAATCACGACATTGTGGGCGTTTTGAATCCTAACAGCTAACTGGTGAGATTGGTCGCCACTCAAGGCTGTTCAACACAGTTCTGGCAGCTAATTGGGCATATTTGGTACAAGGTTTGGCATAGCTGTTTCCTGCTTATTTTTTTCCTAACTAACCAAAGTAATTATTCTTATTCGCACCTGTTACTTTAGCTCCTCTACTCTTTCTTACTGCTTTAATGGCAAGCAACCTGCCCATTGGTTGTTTTCAACATGCACCCACTTGATTCATGTGACCACTTTCAGACACATTTCACATGGTTTCCCATAGTAATTCAATATGATTCCAGTGGTATGTTGGTTCTATGATCACTATGCTTTTCACTTCAACTTGTCAACTAATTATCTGGCCCTCATTGATATGAATTGGGTGTGCTTGCCAAGGGTCACAACAGGAATGTGTGCTGTACACCTCACCGTGGATATTTCCTGTGGTCACCTATGTCCCATTCACACACAGTCCAAACGAGGACAATTAGACCAAGCTGTGAATGATGAGCAGTCTTTTTTTAACTTAAAAATAAATGTTTATAAGACAACGAACGATAGGCCAAGCTACGAGGCTCTCGTTATAACTGAGTCATCCATTTATGGGCTCAACTCCAAGACAATAACATTATATACTCATTGTTAGCTTTCAGAAAACATGATTCGAAATGTTAACATACTTATTTATTATTATCTTTATAATACGATACATGTTAATGTCCCCTACATTTCATTCTGATAAAATAATTGCTGCTGAATTTGTTTACCCAACTGCAATAAAACACCAAGGATTCATACAGGATAATGACTTTCACAATTGAGAACTGAAGTGAGCAAAAGACTGAAAGTAGAGAAAGGCAGGAAGTAGAGAAAGGCAGGAAGTAGAGAAAGGCAGGAAGTAGAGAAAGGCAGGAAGTAGAGAAAGGCAGGAAGTGGAGAAAGGCAGGAAGTAGAGAAAGGCAGGAAATAGAGAAAGGCAGGAAGTAGAGAAAGGCAGGAAGTAGAGAAAGGCAGGAAGTGGGGTGGATTTGCTGGGTGAGAGGGAGGGTTGCACTGCCTGTGATGTACGGTTGTGTGTAGGTGTGAATATGCATTGTGAAGCGCATATCTCTGTTTGCGTGAATCTCCAGTACCAGTAAATGGTTTGTACACACGTTTAACTGGTACAGTGTGTGTTGACAGATTTCCAATCAGCTGTCGGGAAGCAAACAACAGCAGAACGCTGCTGGGTCTCTCTCTGGAGACGAGGGCTGCATGTGTGCAAACATCCAGATGAGAAATTGGGTCCCCAGACACAGTGGTTGACGGCCATTACTCAAAAACACAGGCTTATGTCACTAGCTGTGACGCAAACACACGCGCGTACAGTCGCTGCGTGGTGAGACACGCACGTACACACACACACAAAAAACCTTTTAAGTGCCTGCATATTAAATGCGTATTCAGGAAGTAAATATTATACTTTTAAGTGTGTCTCTTCAACAACAGTAGACATGTTCGTTGAGCCTAGTAGACAAGAAATAAAGGACTGTAATACAATAATGGACTTTTTTAAGGGGTTATACGTTTTTCGGGGCCCCTGACATACCTCATTCCTTTTGTGAAGTAGTTACTAACGCTGCTGGTAACTGCGTCATATAACACATTCAGAATTCAAAGCGCACCGTTAGTAAAACAAAGATATGGCGTCATGTACGTTCCCTAATTCAGTGTGGACGGCATCTTGTGATCTGTCTGGTGGACTAATGTGCAAACAGTACATAAAAAATTGCCGGCATTGTAGCCACTCGCATGTTAGCGATGTCAGAAGGGGAGGGGACATTTGGCTTGAGGTCTGAAATGTACTGATCATTTCTGTGTGAGGGGGCGGGGCCTTGGCGTTATCATCTTTCTCCTAACGAACATCAGCCCTCAGAACTTCAAGCATCTGATGCAAATGTGCAACACTTGCCTTGTGTTTCTGAGATTAATTCAGTTCTCTGTGTGTTTGGAGGGATTACGAGTGAGTGATTACGTGAAGTCCCAGTGCGGTGCTATAAAACGAGCGTTGTGAGAAGGCTGTGGTGAGGATGGGACTCGGGGGAATTAGCTGCAGATTAAGGACTCAATCATGGTAGGAAATGACTCCAAAACCCTTCGCTTCTTCGTGGGGAACGTAAATACACCACTAATCTATAGAGATTTACATCTGGGTAAACATCCCTTTTGTGAACATCATCGGTAGTGTTATGGAACTGAGTTATGTATTTGTGTATATTTTTGTTTATGTATTTTGGGTGTATATGCATGTTCCTGTTATCAGTGTCAGGTACACTGTGTTCTACTCAATTAGCTGATTGGCCAGGCTGGTGTGCTTTGGTTTCTGATACCAATGCTTATTATGTTTTTCAAATGTTTCCACAAAACTAAACTAGCTGGCAGATACATAAGAACCCTTTTTTGGTTTTAGGTAGAACCCTCTTTGGAAAAGTCTCCAAGTCGGCAAAAAATGGTTTGACCAGCAGACAAAAGGTGTTATTTAAAGAATTTTCCTGTAGATAGTCAAATAAACGTTTTATGTTTGACATAGCTTATATCTGTTTCTGACAATGCGCCTGTAAAAGATGATTATTGCTGTTGCATAATGTTGTCATCAGTGAATGACTCATTTATTTTCCTCTTGTTTACTTTCAAATGTTGAGGGATCAACCTTTCGTGTGTTTAATTTTTTGTTTCTCTTCCATCTCAGTTAAATATATGACAGCTACCTCATGAAGGAAATTAGCAAATGAAGGATTGGAGCTGTTTATAAAACCAAATTCATTAATCTCCACAAAATAATTAAGCAGCAGAGAAGATAATGAACAACATAATTGCTTGTGTTTGCCCCTCTCGCAGTCCGTTTGGGTGTCGGTGAACCCTCGTCTGGTTTCAGCAAGGTCTGGCTGGGTTGGGGTCCTAATGGCATTAACTCGGATATGCTCAACTAATCCATGTCAAATGTGACTAATGGAAAGAAGTGCCAACGATTAGCTAGCACCTTCAGGAGATTAAGAGATCTGATTTTGCCCTTCATTTTGTTGGAATTGCCGTCTCACACTTTATTTCTCTCTGTCTCCCACACAACCACTCGCCTTTCTTTTGTTCCCTTCATAGGTTCACAGAAAATGTATTTTGTTACTTTTCAGACACTTTAATCCCAAACCACCTAGAGGAGCAATTATGGTTAACTGTCTTGAGAAGGGGCTACAAATAGTTTTCCCTCTCCCTGTTTAGGGGTTCAATCAAGAAACCTTTCTGTTACTGTTCAGATCCATTAACCATCAAGCTGTCATCTGCATTTCAAAATCCCTCCGTTTTTATACTCTTCATTTTAATGTATCGCACTTCAGTGTCCTAGGAAATGTTTTGTTTACATTGCCAAAGTAGTTGAAAATAGAAAATGGATGAATTAAAAATAATAAATTACAAATGTTGCATGTAAAAGTAACCAGAAAGAAATATATCTCGCTCTCCATTTATCTCTCCTGTTTTCACTCTCTGTCATCAAACGTGTTCGTTCCTGTCACTTCTGACAGTGATAGAAAATAGAGCACACTTACTGTATTTAGAGAAACATGCTCTGGGTTGAAATAAAAAGGAGCCCTGTATGAGTTGTAAACTGGGTGGGCAGGTGAAAGGGGGGTTTAGGAAAGGAGGAGGTGGGGAACAGCAATTCATGAGACATGAACAGGAGGGGGAAGAGGAATGGAAAGAGACTAGAGAAACCCAGGCTCTGAACTCTATTTTATTATAATTATCCTGGCTAGAGATGGCAACACAGACAGAGTAACTGGAACACGAGACACACTTGGTTACAGTGAGGTATTTTTAAATACAGGGAGGTATGTTAAGATACAGGGAAGTATGTTTAGATATAAGGAGGTATGTTTGCATACAGGGAGGTATGTTTAGATACAGGGAGGTATGTTTGAAATACAGGGAGGTATGTTAAGATACAGGGAGGTATGTTTAGATACAGGGAGGTATGTTTAGATACAGGGAGTTATGTTTAGATACAAGGAGGTATGTTTAGATATAAGGAGGTATGTTTGCATACAGGGAGGTATGTTTAGATACAGGGAGGTATGTTTGTATACAGGGAGGTATGTTAAGATACAGGGAGGTATGTTTAGATACAGGGAGGTATGTTTA
>JACXGJ010009359.1:0-24493 GCA_016801105.1 Esox niger
TTCCCATGTAATGGAATGGGGGTGCAAAATAGTGTCATTTTTTTGTGTGATTTTTTTGCTTTTTTTTTTAGCCAAAGGGGTTGTGATACCCATATACACTCACTATAGATGTTTTCTTTTACAGAAATTATTCTAGGACCCTAAATGTGCAAGTAGTGAAATCCGGACCTAATATAGCATGGACTAAAGAGGGTTAATATCCGAGTTCAAGCAGGAATTTGATCCAGCAAACAGAGTTAATATTTTAAATGCTATGGCTTTGGGTAAAAAAAGAAGAGAGCGGAAACATATTAATGCCATAAAAAATATGGAAGGCAGCACTATTATAGATGAAAAACAGAAAAGGTAGGCTGTTCAAGAAACTTTTCTAGGATGTACAAAAATATAGATTCTGATAAAACAAAGATACCTGAACCCCTTAAAACAGTTGAACCTTTGGACAATCACTGTTTTAATACATTATTGGGACAAATAAATAGAAAAGAAGTTTAAGATGCAATTAAACAACTGACTGTAGGGAAGTAGCTTTGCCCAGATGGTCTCCCTTCTGAATTTTATAAGTTATTTTCTTAGTAATTCAACCAACCTACTTACTTCCGCCTTTAATCAAGGTTTGAAAGAAGGCAGTCTCTGCCCGTCATTTTATCATGGGGTTATAGCATTGATCTTTAAGAAGGGAGATGGATTTTTCGTTTGGATTCCCCACACCCATCGTGACAGCATGGACACATCAATGCAAGAATAGATTACAAAGTCACCGGACATGCATACGTCACTCCGGAATTCCCGCCCTATCACACGTCATACATGAAGTCCCACCCACCAACCCGGATGTTCCATGCACATTTTCTAGGATGTACAAAAATATAGATTCTAATAAAACAAAGATACCTGAACTCCTTAAAACAGTTGAACCTTTGGACAATCACTGTTTTAATACATTATTGGGACAAATAAATAGAAAAGAAGTTGAAGATGCAATTAAACAACTGACTGTAGTGAAGTGGCTTTGCCCAGATGGTCTCCCTTCTGAATTTTATAAGTTATTTATTAGTAATGTAACCAACCTACTTACTTCTGCCTTTAATCAAGGTTTGAAAGAAGGCAGTCTCTGCCCGTCATTTTATCATGGGGTTATAGCTTTGATCTTTAAGAAGGGAGATGAATGTAACCTAGACAATTACCGACATCTGACTCAAATGAATCTGGATGATAAAATATTGGCCAAGGTAATAATGAATCGACTAAATGATGTCCTGGACAATATAATCAAATGAACAAACATGTGCAATAAAAGGGCGCTTTATGTGGGACAACCTTTGCATCTTAAGAGACATTGTAAATTCCAAATCAGAAATTGATTAATATATTTTAAGCCTCCGAAGAATTAAGGAAGACCCAATTATTGAAGGTATACGCATTAGCTATAGACAAAATATAGTCATACTTGCATATGCGGATGTTGTGAATGTCTTCATAAAAAATCAAAATGAACTAAATAGACTGGAATACCACCTCAAATTATATGAGGAAGCCTCAGGAGCTAAATTGAAACCAAACAAAAACGGAAGGAGTCTGGATTGGAAACAACGAAAATAAACCCCCAATAAATGTACAAATAAAGGATGAAGTGAAAACATTTGGTGTGTGGTTATGTAACTCCAACTGCAGTAATAAATTGGGATAAAAAAAGAAATAGAAGTCAAAGAAGAGTTTTTAAAATGGACTGGGAAATCTGTCATACCAATGCAGGATTAATATTGTGAAGTATTTTGTCTTGTCTAAGATCATGTTCTTTGCCACAATTTTTTCACCGGCTGATAATTATGTTAAGAAATTGAATAAAATGTGTGTTTACTTTATATGGGGAACTACATGGGAGGTGACTAAAAGGAATTTAATGTATAAAAGTAAAGGCCTTGGAGGATTAAGCGCAATGGATATTGTGACTAAATTGAAAATATCTTTTGTTAAAAACATAGCAAACGGGATTAAAAGAAGGGCTGTGTGGGTTGGCTCAGTCACTTCTTGGGAGAAAACGAAAGGAAGAGCGAGATCCTCTGTGCCTTCTTTTAAGTTAATGTATGGAGAATTTATGGCAAAGTATAAATGCTTAAATATTGATTGGAGTGGATTACCAAATAAAGTGATTTATGACAGGATAAATACTTATGAAAACTGAGATATAATTCCATATAGAAACCTAACTCAGGATGAATGTAAAACCTGTATTAAAAATGTTTTTGATAAGAAGTTGTCCGAAACTATGATAGAAACTGTATGGCTTATTTCCGTGAACAGACTTCCTGTTCGCGCAATAGTTAGTTGGAGTTGCTACGTTAAAACAAATGTTTGCCCAATAGTAGGATGCAACAACGACGAGACATTAGAACATTTGTTAATCGACTGCGCAAGATCTAAAGAAGTGTGGGGTCTTATGGGTGGAATACATTTGAATATTGAAATAGATGTTAAACCAGTAATATGGTATTTTTAAGGAATCATTGTCACCAGAGGAGAGACATGTTTTGGATTATTGTATGCATTGTGAATTGTAAATTATGGAAAATAAGATGTCTAGTAGTTCTTAATCAGAGGGCTAACTCTGGAAAACAGTTTTTAAACAAATTGTGACTGAACTTCGTCGAAGGAAGAAGCAAGATCAAAAGTAGAAAAGAACTGTACCATGGCACATCTTGGACATTTAATAATGTAATGTGGAGTCTGATGTGTTTTTTTTGCATGGCATAACTTTGACACTAAATACCTGTATCCTGTAATTTTTCCTTGTAATTGAAAAACGTATAAAGTATCTTAAAAAGCAACAACACTGCCATACTGCCGTCACCATTTATGGTGAGGCAGCCTTGCTGTGTCGACAGAGCACAAAGGTCGCTGACCCGCTTAGCCGAAGTCAGGGCCAATAAGAGCGCAGTCTTAAGAGACAACGTTCTCAACAGTATCTGCTCAATGGGTTCAAACGGCACGTCACACAACAACACCATAGTCAGGTCCCACTGCGTTAACGTCCGCCGGACCACCGTCCGCAGGTGGCGGGACCGGGCCAGAAAACGTTCCACCAGCGGCTGATTAAACACAGACACCCCGTCAAACCACGGAGCCCCCGGACAAAAAGGCGCGATCAGAATGAGCGACAGCCCCTCCGACCACACCCGAGACGTGACAGGGAGAATGCATTGGAGGGGAGGAAAGGCATACAGTAAAAACCTCGGCCACGGCCGATGTGCCAGTGCGTCCACGCCCAGTGGTGGCTCGTCCCGTGCACGGAGCGAAAACCACAGGGGGCATTGCGCGTTCTCTCGGGATGCAAAAAGGTCCACTTGTGCTTTCCCGAAGCATCAGCACACCTCGACCACAATGTCGGGATGAAGACGCCACTTGTCGTCCCGGGGACCTCCCCGGGGATGTGCAGCGCCCTTAGCGACCTGAGGTGCAACTGGGCCCATTCCCAGATCTGCACCGCCAACAGATGGAGGGGCTGAGGCCTGACCCCGCCCTGCATGTTTAGGTACTCGACCACCGTACGGTTGTCCTACAACACCAAAACGTTCTGACCCCGTAGGGCCGTTGTGAAGGGTAATAACACACGCCTGATCTAATTCCAACCAGTTGATGTTGCGCTCCGACAGAGACCACACACCCCCTGATCGAGCACGACTGGCACATTCCGCCACCGGCCAGAGATGCGTCCGTGAAGACCGGGACCCACAACGATACTCTGCCCATGGGCACGCCGTGTCGCAAGGTCCGTGGGTCCCTCCTGTACGCCAGGTCCGCCTCAAGGGAAGCCGAACCTGGACCAACTTTCTGCGATGCCGCACCGAATCCAGTCCAAGCCGTGCAAACCAGTGCTAAAAGCCCCTCATGTGCACCACCGCATGGGCCGAGGACATCAGGCCCAGTAACGACATGACCGAGAACACAGAGACCATCCTCAGCGGTCGGACATGGTCCAACGCCCGCAGAGTGGTCTCCCTCCGTGCCTTGGACACTCGCGCTCCCATAGTCACTGTGGATAACTGGATCCCCAGAAACACCACCAGTTGACTGGGTCACGGTGCGCTCTTCTTCCAGTTCACCGCAAACCCCAATTGTGTGAGTTGACTCACCAATCTGAATTTGTGAACCCTGGCCTGCTCTGCCGAGTGTGCCAGCACCAGTAAATCGTCCAGGTAGGCCGGAACTCTGACCCCCTGACCCTGCAGCGGGCCCAACGCTGCCTCCACGCACTTGGTGAAAGTGCGCGGGGCCTACGCGTATCCAAACAGTACCCTTGAGTACTCGTAGGACTGACCCTGGAACGCAAACTGCAGGAACTTCCTGTGGCGTGGCAGGATGGGGACATGGAAGTATGCATCCTTGAAGTCTATGCTGACGCATAAGTCCCCGGGGTGGACACACTCCAGGAGACGTTTCGTCGTGAGCATGCGAAACGGCCGATTGGACACGCACGCGTTTCACACACGCAGGTCCAACCTTCATCATTGATGCCATGACTGTCTTCACGAGCCCTGAGAACGGGGGCGGCATGCATTGGAACTGCAGCGCGTAACCCTTCCTCACGGTCCTGTCCAGCCAATCTGGAAGCGTGCAAAACCAACGCCACTCTGAGTAAAATAGAGAGAGCGGTCGAGCACGAAGTTGAGGTGCTGTGGCTAACCACTGATCGTACACGGTCTCCGCCCCGACCGCCGCGGTAGGGCTGTCTGCGAACAGCCATCCCACCCATGGCGGGGCCTCCACGTAAGGGAGAAGACACCAGCGCTGCTTGCGCCGGGCCGTCCATCCCCCACCCAGTCACATCCGTAACCAAGGGGATAGAGGTCCCAGCCGGCGGTGCAGGAACTAATACGTCGTCAGGCAATGTGGCAGGCCACGCAGAGCATGCCACCTTTGCCCCACTCATACCTGCCCCCAGCCACCACAGTAGCGGTAGGAGAGGAAGCCACAGGCTCATGGAGTCGGGGATCAGCGCCCTCAGTCACAGACCGAGTGCGAGGAGACCGCTTGCTAAACACAGCCGTACTAGCCACTGGCATCTGTAGTAAAAGCTCACTCACTGATAAATAAGGTTTATTTATAGTAACTGAGGAGCTCTCCACCAAACGCAAACAGGGTAGAGAAGCGCCCGAGGGACACTCCTCCCCAAGGAGGCAGGTGCGACGCTTCTTGAAGCGCGGAGCCCTCCGGCCACCCTCCTGTTGGCGTTGAGTAGGCAAAGGATCAGGCCGTGGGGGACGAAAAGCCGGCCCCTCGTGCTGCGGTGGTTGAGGTGAGGCCTCAGCAACATCAACCCCTCTGGCCCGGCGTCGATTCTGGCGAAGACCAGTCCTCTCCTTACGCCGCAGAGACCCCTGGACCTCGGACCGACCCCGTGGGCCGATGATGGAAAGCGGGACAGGCAGTAAGCCTCCCAGACCGCTTCTCTCCTTCCGCAGTTTTTGGCGTGCCAGAGCCTCTGTCACGACTGTGCTGAAGAGTGTGTCCTCTTGCAAAGGCACATTGAGGAAGGGCACCTTTTCCGGCTCCTTCAGCGAGGTGAGAGACAGCCAAAGATGTCGATGTTGGACCACCGAATTTGCCATCTCCCTGCCAGCTGTCAGGGAATTGGCCTGTGTCAATTTCAGGATGGCCGCCGCTGCCCCTGATGGTGCACCTCATCCCCCTCTTCCTGTGACAACGGGGTACGGTTCTCTGTGAGCCGTGTTAAAGGGGCTGTTAGGAGGCCCACAGTGTTGCACGCTGCCAGGGACTGGACCGCCAAGGCATAAGACTTGTCGGCCAGGCTGGCCATGATCCGGTCCGAGACCGACGGAAGGGCCTGGCGTTTGTCACTCCGGGTATTTAAATTTGGCACCAGAGAAGCGACCAGGGCTTCCTCCAATGGAGGAACGCCCTTAGCCAGGGTTTCCAACATGCCCTCTACAGCAGTGAAAGCCAGGTGAGATTTTACCTGACCACGTGCAGTAAACGGCGCGCCCCAAGCCTCCCCATCGTACTTTCGCAGTGCTTGGACCTCGGGGGCTTTGTGTACTGCGGGTGGAGGTGGCCGAGACCAGCAGGCCGCCTCGAAGATGTCAACCCCTGTCTCAGTCGCGGGCACCGGCATAGGGATGTTAACACGCCGAGTCTAGCTTGGCACACCGGCACGTCAGCAAAGACGGCGGTGGGAGGGGCTGTGCCGTGCTAATAGCAGGTGATGAAGCCGTCCTCGGCTGTATAGAAGTCATCTTTGCATAAATTAACTTTTCAATGAAGAAAAAAGGGAGGCTGAAGCGGACCTGCTTATATAGCCGAGGACGGTGTCCACGGGCAGGTCGATTTGCATATTTTAATGTTCAGTGGCTGCCTTGCGGCAGAGGGATAAACCAATAGGAGCGAAGCCCCTGTGGGAAAAGCTTCACTATATAGAACTGATTGTTTGGCTGATAGTATGACAACTGGTATGACATTACAATACTTTATTTTTAGTAACTGGTTCATAAGAGCATTATTGCATCTTGGGGTTTAATGATATACTGCTAATATAAAACACTGTGTCCAGGCACTCTACAATGCATCATGTCTAAGAATAGCTCTTAGTGGTATATTGCTTAAAAAGCCTTAAAATCGCATATGGCCTAGATTATTCTGTTACTGTGGCATTTTAGCCTTTATCTTGATTACATTTTATTCAAAATATTGATTTAATCTGATTAGCAAGCTTGCTGAATTGATGTGAGTTTTTAAATAGGAATAGGTACTGTAATGAGTGGTAAAAGCAGGATTTAATTGAGAACAATGCATTTAATTACAAACGTAATACACATTATCAGAAAATGTATATTAAAAACATTGGCTACGATATGATTAAGGAAAATATAATAATCAAATCCCGGTCTGGGTAATATACTAATAACACATTTCACAGAAATGTGAAAATGTAGCATGTACTTGCAAACTAGCTAGCAGAATTCACTAACTAGAGAATCACTATGCGATTTTACTAAAAAAGAAAATACTGCAACTAACGTAGTCAAGCTTAGATATTGAACAATTCCCCCAAGATAAATTTCCATCTATATACAAGTATCAATATATTTACATATAAATGAACAGAATGCAACAACATACTTCGAAAGGGAAGTTTTTCTCTTACCCGTTGACGTTCTTTCAAGAAAAAAGTTTATTTTAAACGAATAGTCAATCTTTAGGAAATCCGAGCCTCGATGATGGTGACGTCAAATAGGTTTAAGTTGGTGAAACAAATGTATTGACCATAATTATTAATGGGAATAAATTGCGTCTCAACTGCATGTAAAAAGGACTTTGGCTTAGCATTGAATGAAATAGTAAAGTGGGAACCCATGTTATGTGTGCAAAAGGAAGATATTGGATTGATTAAAACACTGGTTGTCTAAAGTTTTAACTCTTAGGAATTTGAATATCTTTATTTCATCAAACGCTATATTTTTTACATAATAGAGAAAGTTTATTTAACTACTTCCCTTTTCTCTTTTTCATCGATAATAATTTCCCCTCTCATATTTTTATATTCCACATGTTTCCGGTCACTTCACTTTTTACCCAAGACAATAGCATTCAAAGCATTAACTCTCTTTGCTAGATTTAATCCAATTCCAGCTTGTACTCTAATATTAATTAAGGATTTGCCGTTAAAATGGTCTATTAACTTTTTAATTCATGCATTTCCTCCTCTTCTAGTACTGTTATGCCTTGCTTATGTTTCAACTCAATTTGTTTTATCATTATTGTTATGTTCCTTTGGTTTTGTATTATTTTAATCTCTTTACACTTAAATTTAAGTAATTGTTACCCTAGATATCATAATTTCCCACAATTCAGTGTCAGATTTGGTTAAAATCCAGAGCTGATATGTTTTTCAATTTCATGTTTTAGTTCATTGACAATATTTTGATTACTTAAACATTTCACGTAAAGTTTCCAAAATTCTGTTTTCCCAAATGTCCCTATGGTGACAACTGACCTGAAAAGAAGGTGATCTGAGAAATCACCGGCAGGGTAGAATAAATAATTGGTTTGATATTGTCGCAGAAGTCTTATCATGTCTCATGAAATCAGTTGTCGTCAAGTACAGGTATCTATAGACATCAGACACATCTGAATTGTCAGTGATTTTAAATAATATTTTCCCTTCATGTGGTATCTTAAAAACAGTTGGACGAATTCGGTCACGTTCTTCTGTAATTGTTTTATAATCGCCACCAACAATTACACTGTAGCCAACACAGGGAAGTTCTTGAATATTTTTTAAGAGCTGCACATTTTTTGCTTTCGCCAGAGCTGTATGTATATACATTCATCATTCAAAATGTCATCCCTTGATAAAAAACACCAATCATCAATAATCAACCAGGAATGATGTATTTTCTCTTTTGGATGGTGACATTGTTTGTGTTAAAAAGGATTGCAATTCTATATGCACCGTCATCTCCTATTGAGATGAATGCTGTGCCTTTTGTGCCACGTATTAATTACATCTTCAGCATCATTTTCACACTTCAATCTAAGCTCTTGAAGGCATAATATAAAAATTTGTTTCAAGTGACTCATCTATTTATAGCTGATTGCATCCCTCTTACATTGAGATTGGTTACTTGTAAGGTACTCAAAGGGTTACATTGTAATCTCACCGAATGGCCTGCCTTTTTTCATTTGGGGAGATAACAAGACTTTGTTTCCCTTTTCTCTTCTTTTTTGGTTCAAATGTGTAGGGAAGGGGACAAAGACGTTGGTTGCGGTGGATAGTCATAATCTTTTCCATCTTCTGCAGTTAGCATGGATACGTCATTCAAATCTTGTTTGCTACTTTCTTCAGAAGAGTATGTTCCATACTGCTTGACCAAATAAAGGGGATCCCATCGGTATTTCGATTTGTCTCTTCAGACCTCTGATACTTCGCCTTTGTAGAAACTCTTTTCAGTTTTTCTTGGACCGGCCGGGTTGGAGATACATTGTATCAAAGCATTCTTGTCAGGTGCATTTTTTTTTATTAACTATATCTTCCTCAAGCTTTTCCTCTGGGTTGGATGGTGACTCCACGACATCACCCTGTACCTCTCTTTCCTCTCCCGCTGGGAGAGCAGACTTGTGTTTATTTTGGTCTCCAATATCGTCCTCATGTTTCTCTTCCCTATTTTGATGATTATCTTCTTTGTCAGTTCCATTTTCAGATTCTTCATGAGGAGCACAAGAACCCGCTCTTGCTCTATTCACATTCGATTTTGGGCAAAAAAAATATTGGTGTCCTACCTGTATTTCATTGAGTGCACACACTTAATGAAATAAAGTATTTTGAATTATGGCCAAGGACCCCACATCTCCAACATTTAACATCAGGGCAATCATTGACCTTGTGGTCAACACTCTGGCAGATGTAACACCTCGGTAAGGATATGTATCTGGCCAGGATATGAAATCTTCCCATTTTATGGTCCCAAAGATATTGAATTAGGAATTTGTATTTGTTGACCATTGGCATATCTTTTAAACCTTAATACCTTTGCAAACCATACCATATTGTTTTGATTACAGGTTGCAGAATAGTACAAAAACGTTTAAGAAAAAACTTCGGGAACGGGCGAATGGTCGGTACACAGGCAGGCGAGACGAAGGTTTGTGAAGAGCGGGATGTGGCCTGCGAACAGAGACCATTGATCCGACAGGGAATGAGTGGCAGGGAGTTGTGTATATATACAGTGAATGTTGAGGGGAGTGGGGACAGGTTAATGAGTGGTGATTGGGAACAGGTTCGGGAACATGTGTGCGTAACCAGGTCAGGGACACGAGTGCCTGCATCTGCGCGCTCGCGGAGGCGTGACAGTACCCCCCCCAACGGACGCCCCCAGGCAAACCGCCCGGAGCACCGCGGGGTCCAGGATCTGGCGACGGGGAATCCAGCAGCGTTCCTCGGGCCCTAACCCTCCCAGTCCACCAAATACTGGAAACCACGACCCCGCCGCCTAGTGTCCAGAATGCAACGGACGGTGAAAGCGGGACCCCCATCGATGATCTGAGGCGGGGGCGGCCGAGGAGGAGGAAATAGAGGGTTGTGATGGGCGGGTTTAAGGCAGGAGACATGGAAGGTGGGGTGGACCTTAAGGGACGGGGGAAGCTTCAGCCGGACCGCTACCGGATTAATGATACAGTCCACCACGAAGGGTCCGATGAATCGTGGGGAGAGCTAGCGGGATTGTGTCTGTAGGGGTAGGTCCACCAAACTTGGGGTGGACAACCAAGGGGTTTGAACCAAACTTTATCACCCACAGAGTAAGTCGGAGCCAGCACACGGCGGCGGTTGGCACTCGCTCGGTGGTTCCCGGCTGACCGAAGCAGCGAAGCGGTGGCAGCAACGGATGTGTGCCTGGACGGAAGGGACGGACAGGTCCCTCTCCTGGGAAGGAAATAGCGGAGGCTGGAAACCAAAAAGGCACTGGAATGGGGACATGCCGGTTGCGGAAGTGGGAAGGGTGTTGTGGGCGTATTCTACCCAGGGGAGCTGAGAGGACCAGGTTGTGGGGTATGTGGACACAAGACAGCGGAGGGACATCTCGAGGGCCTGGTTGGCACGTTCAGCCTGCCCATTAGACTGGGGGTGAAAGCCAGAGGAGAGACTTACGGTGGCGCCGATGGTGCGAAAAAAGGACCTCCATACTGCGGATGTGGACTGCGGGCCTCAGTCAGAAACAAGGTCGACAGGCAGGCCGAAGATGCAGAAGATCTCTTTCGCCAGCACAGCCGCCATCTCCTTGGCCGAGGGGAGTTTGGACAGCGTAATGAACCGAGCGAATTTACTAAAACGGTCTACAACGGTCAGGACGACCGTGTTGCCGTCAGAGCCGGGTAACCCGGTGACGAAGTCCAAGGAAAGGTGGGACCAGGGGCGTCGGGGAACAGGCAAAGGGTGCAGAAGTCCGGAACTGGGATGATTAGACAGTTTGTTCTGGGCGCAGACGGGGCAAGCAGCGATGTAAGTTTGTGCGTCCTTATGCATAGTTGGCCACCAAAACCACCTGTGAAGAAAGGCCATCGTACGGACCAGACCGGGATGACAGGTGAGTTTCGATGCATGGGCCCAATCCAGAACTGCCGAGCGAACTGCTTCAGGAACGAACAGGCAGCCGGGGGGGTCGTTCCCCGGTCTGGAACTTTGGAGGAGTGCAGCTCTTACGGATTCCTCCACTCTCCAGAGCGCAGCGCCGATTACGCATCGCTCAGGTAGGATTGCGTCGGTCGGTGCGCACGACTCCTCTACCCTGGAATAGATACGTGACAGAGAGTGAGCCGTCCTTCTTCCCCACGAAAAAGAAACCTGCCGCCAGAAGGGAGGAGGTCGTATGCATCCTGAATCCAGGGACCCCCTAATATACTTCTCCATGGCCTCTCGCTCGGGTTTGGAGAGACTGTAGAGGCGGCAATTAGGGAAGGTGGCGCTGGGGAGCAGCTCGATAGCACAGTCGTATGGCCTCCCCGATGTCATGGTATGCTGACGGCACCCCAGTTAGGTCAGGTGGTTGGGAGCCTGGGTTTTGGTCTGGCGAGGAAGGTGGACAGGCCGCTCCCAGACAGTCCGCGTGACAGGTTGGACTCAATATCCTACCCGTGGACCAGTCAACGACTGGGTTGTGTCAGGCCAGCCAAGGGTATCCCAGAGGTATGCCCCACTTATCCACCATTATCTTTACTGGTTTGATCAGTGGATCCGGCAGGCAGGCGTTGTTTTTACTTCTGCGAGTCCCCATGGTATCCACTCACCCATAAATAGTACTCAAACCAGATGATAACACACACAAAGCACACAAAAAAAACGTTTCACTGCTGGGAGATACTGCCAATTTCACACATCTCATTTGATTAATTATTTTTTATTAAATATTTTTAGGTTGAGGTTTTTAATAATGTTTCATGTATACATGTCTGTCACGCTGGGGTGTGGGGGAATCCAAAGAAAATCCAAAAAGGGAGATGCAGGGATGCAGAATTTAATCAAAATAAAAGTAAAACAAAACTGAGTGCCGTGCACTACAACAAAAAACAACAAACTTCAACTAGGCAAACGGGAGCGGGAGCAGGAAGACATCTAACATGGACGTGATATAACAAGACAATGACATGACACGACAATGATCCAACAAACACAGGGAGAAACTGACTGAACTAAATACACAGACTAACGAGCAGAACAGAAACAGGTGGGGGCAAAACACAGGTGAACTAAATACTCTGATCGACTGAAACGAGGACAAGACAGGTCAGAGACCAACAGAAAACACGGAACGGAACAGCCCCAGCTGGCCGGGACCGTGACAATGTCATAGCAACTCTATTTGTCTATACATGTATTTTAAATTCATCCTTGATGAATTACAGTTTCACAAAAACTGTTTACTGCGCAGCCTGTTCCACAAGAGGCCCCACGGGCCCAAATAGGTTTTATCGAAAGGTCTTTAGAACCTTTCCCTCAATGGAGTTATTGTAAGATAATTTGTCTCACCCTTTAGTTTTTATATTCGGGATGGCGTATCCATCCACTGACGCTCCCTGCCAGGTCCGAGGCTGGGCCCTTCTGCTCCGGCCTAGACGGAGTGTGAGCTCCCTGAACCACACGTTTGTGGTCCCTGGGCACTAATAACCTTGGATCAGGGAACGCAGTTAGCCATCCCATCACTAAATGGGAAAGGCACAGTCTGTAGATTCTTTTCACAAGCAAAGCTTCATTCAGGATTTATAAACCTGGAGGTAACAAGACAATTAGCAAATGGCTATGCGTTGTTTCAAACTGGATTCTGGGCCGTAGTGCATAGGAGTGGTAAGTTTGCCAACGGATTGCTAATCAAATTCATTGCGGATCACACTGTACCTTGTTCTAATCTCTCTTTCTTATTCACTAGCACAGATAGTGAATAAGCTTTTTATCAGCTTTTAGCACCTAAGATTTATTAGAATGACAGTTGTTTGAATATTTACTGTATATTATCTGTAAAGGCATTTCTAATCACACTGTATTCAATATAACCTTTACTGATTTGCATAATTTTCAGAAAGAAAACAGCATCTACTGTAAAATATTTGTGAATTTAAATAACTGTCATTGACATGTAAAAAAATAGATTGAATCCAAAACATGTTTAACTTTCGAGTGCAATCAATACTGTTTATTGCTGTTTAAATATTTTTTTGTGTGTTTACAACACTCTTGCTTTAAAAATACAAAAAATATATGCACAGTGTTACATATATTATTGCTTCATTTTTGTGTGGCTATATTTTTGCTTCTATATTTTTCTTCTTATTTCTCGTTACGTAGTTGTTGGGGGCCATGTAACAAGAATTTTGTTACGCAGTATCATGCTGTGTTGTTTGGTGCATTTGACAAATAAACCTTAAAACTTGAAATACTAGAATGGATGCATACACACGTGTTTAGTTGATTTGGTTATTCTGTCAATTCCAGCTGGGCATTTCTTTATGTGGTAAAGTGGAAATAAAAAGCACCCCTGTAAAATGCCAGGTTTTTGTGATGTAAAAGAATGAGACAACGATAAATCATGTCAGAAATGTTTCCACTTTTAATGTGACCTATAATGTGAACAATTCAATGGAAAAAAACTGAAATCTTCGAGGGAGAAAAATTAAAAACTCACAATAACCTGGTTCCATAAGTGTGCACACCCTTAAACTAATATTTTCTTGAAGCACCTTTTGATTTTATGTAGGAGTCTATTAGCATGGTACATCTTGACATGACAATATTTACCCACTCTTCTTGGCAAAAGCGCTCCAAATCTGTCAGATTGCGAAGACATCTCGTGTGCACAGCCTAGTCGAAATTTCCTGAGATTTTCTTAGTTGCATCTCAGAACAAAAGCCATGGTCTGCCGAGCGCTTCCAAAGCATCACTGGGATCTCACTGTTGAAAGATATCAGTCAGGAGAATGGTACAAAATAATTCCAAAAGCATTAGATATACCATGGAACACAATGAAGACAGTCATCATCAAGTGGAGAAAATTTGGCACAACAGAGACAATAACAAGAACAATCTACAATCTCCCGTATTCTTCATTTGAATGGGCTATGGGGTTGGGTGGCAAGACGGAAGCCTTTTCTTAAAAGTAAAACATCCAAGCCCGGCTGAAGTTTGCAAAAACAAACATCAAGTCTCCCAAAAGCACATGGGATAATGTGATTTGGTGTGATGAAACCAATTCCAAAAGGTATGTTTGGCGCAAAAACAACACTGCACTTCACCCAAAGAACAGTATACCCACAGTGAAACATCATGGTGGCAGCATCATGCTTTGGGTCTTTTATTCTTCAGTTGGAACCGGGGACCATTCAGGGATGAGGGAATTATGAACAGTACCAAATACCAGGAGATTTTGCCGCAAAACCTTCAGGCGTCCGTTAGAAAGCTGACTAGGAAGTTCACCTTTCAGCACGACAACGACCCAAAGCACACATCCAAATCCACAAAAGCATGGCTTTACCAGAAGAAGATAAACATTTTGGAATGGTCCAGACAGAGCCCAGACCTGATTCCAATTGAACATCTGTGGGGTGATCTGAAGATGGCTGTGCACAGGAGATGTCCTTGCAATCTAGCAGATTTGGAGCACTTTTACAAAGAAGAGTATTGTTGGCTGCTAACTTGTCTCTTATTGTAAAAAGTGTATCTATGTGTAAGGAGGCATTGGACCCACCTCTGTGTCACGCCTCCTGTTAGTATCTTTATGAAGGGAAGCACATTTTCCATCATGTATAATATTCCTGGGAGTGTATAACTGTCACGCCTGTCAAGACTGCAGGTGAGGATCCAAGAGCGGACTGGGGAGGAGAGGGGAAGAGACAGACAGTACGGTCGGGGACGGCAGGCAAGGCGTCTCACGAACCGATGGCGAAGTCACGGACGAGCAGCAGGCAGAGTAGTCGGGGACAGGCGAGGGATCGTAATTCCGGCAGAGAACAGACGTACGGGCAGGGCTCAGGCAGAGTAGTCGGGAACGGGCGATAAGTCGGTACACGGGAGGTCTGTTCGAGGAGAGTGTGAGATGTGGTATGCGTGCATAAACCATTGATCCGACAGGGGAGAAGTGGCATTGAGGTGTATTTGTATGTGTGTTGATGAGGTGAATGGGGACAGGTGTGTGAGTGGTGATTGGTGACAGGTGTGCACTGAAACTCAGGAGCGCGGGCGCCCTCTGCTGCGCGCTCGCGGAGGTGGGGACGTGACAATAACCCTTATTTTGAATCACCTTTGCATTGCTGTACATTCTGTGTAGGTATGGAAATTCACACATTGTGTCCAATTTGGCACCAAGTGGCCAATCTGTAAAGGCCTTGCTGTTACAAATGTGAGCAGCTCACTGAATTTTATATCAAATTGCCTGAAACCTTCCCCAGACCCTGCTGACATCTAGTTGATTTTAGTGAAAGTGTCTGCAGCTTTCTACCCCATGGTTGGCCTTCACCACTGCAGTTCAAACATGATGATGAATTTATTTATTTACAAAAAACATGTATTTGGTTGGTTTTATCTTCTGCCAAATCTATTGTGTTATACTTTCTTGCATTAGTTTATAAATCCTAAAAACTACAGATTGTCACCGTTCAAATGGAACCTAACATATGTTTCTACTATATTCAGGTCATGAGCTACAAGCATTTAGATTTGGGTGACTTGCCCTAACATGGCGCCTTGCCCTAGTGTGTTATAAAAGAAGTTTAAAATCTCTGCCAAGCCTGGATGACCCAACTACCTTTTTTCTAAGATTCAACTTGTGACCCAAGATTACCCATGAGCAGGGGTGGAAAATTTGTGGAGAATAGGGAGGGCATTACCCCCCAATATTACAGACAGGTCAATGTGACCCTCCTGGAAGAGTGAAAATCTTGGGATCCAGGGGCCCTCCCCCTCCAAAAACCTATGTAGTTGCTCCTGAGGGATCAAGGGTGACCAAACTACTGAAACAGTATAACGTGAATGACAAGGATAAACATGTTATTATGATTCAATATTGCACCCAGTCATGTACATGCAGAGTGGTTTAAAGTTGTACAGCCAGTAGACAGTGTAGAGTGCAGAACTCTTCTTAACCATAAACATCTCCGGGAACTCTTGATCTATCCAAACTGCTTGTTACTTGGGGGAAACATTCCAACTTCCACTTAAGTCAGACATTCTCTTCGTCAAGCATTACATTATGAATTATTGTAAAGGGAAGTCTGTGAAAAAGTGTCATTTAGTATAGTAGTGAAGGAAAACAGTTGTTTAATTCCTCAACAGCATGTGAGCAGTGTCTGCAGTTCCAACATAATTCCACTAGAGGTCACTCCCATGTTATAACACACAGTACAACCAGCTTATAAGGAATAGATTTGTCCAATGCCACTTGCCACTTTTCCAATGCTTTTTTCTGCTTTCAATCATGGAATTTGGGTTGGATTAATAAATATATATATAAATTTTCAGGAGTCGCCATCTACCATTTACTCTTGACAGCAACAGCACTCCTAGAAAAATGTGAAACTCCCACCATTTTGGATGAGAATGGGAAGAGGAAAAGATGTAAGTGATTTTGAAAAGGTTCTATATTGGGTCTGTTCCAAGATTACAATGCCCCCATCTAAAGGGCACAAAGTGCTTATTGAATGATTTTAATGAAAACTGATGTGAATTTTATCCTACGGCCTTTACAGTCACCAGAACTCAACCTTCACAGTCACCAGAACTCAACCCAACTGAACACCAATGGGAAATTTTGGACCTACGTGTTAGACAGCATATGGTATATAGGGCCTCAATGTAATAGGCATTGGTATGGAATGGGTTTACACTTAATGATCATCAAGTGTTGTGGCGTGTGTGTGTGTGTGTGTGTGTGTGTGTGTGTGTGTGATCCCAACTAGAAACAAATCTATTTCAGGTTCAGGGGTTAGATTCAGAGAAAAAGGAACATGTATTTCAGGTCATAATTCCCCACGAGCATAGAAAATAGCGGTTGACTGTCTTATCCTTCTTTTGTTTTAAACAATAGTTTAGTTGTCCCTAATCTTTCTCAGTGTAATGATCATGAAATATTTGGACAAAATGCAGCAGCTGCCTGACATCTCAGAGAGTAACACGGAGTGTGACAGTTCTGGGTTCTGAGGGGTTCAGTTCAGGAAAACACAGCTGGGAGGTGGAGACCCTCTTGTCTGGAGTATAGATGTAAAATACAAAAATAGGGGTTCTCGTCTCATATAAACAGTTTTCTGGATACCTGGTCTGATCTCATATTTACCTTGTGAAAGAGTCCAAAATCATTAGGACTGATTGGATTTAATCATAAACAAATCTAAAACAACCCAAAAACAACAGCACCACCTACAGTTCAAACTCAGGGGTTGTTGACAAATGAAAAAAGTTAAGATACAGAAAGTAAATGTTTGAAATTGCTGAACAGAGCTCAGTCACCATTTAAGAGAGTGAACATTACTGAGATGTCTTAGGATCAACTGGAATAATAATTGTTTTTATTTTACTTATTTTGTCAGTTTGTCATTTACAGGGACATTTGTATTGTTCCTTTATTTACACAGTTTCTTTTGACGGACAATAGGATATCAGTTGTATTGTTATAGGAAATGGCAGAGAAAGCTGTCCTTGAAAATTTCCTCTCCTGTAATATTTGTTCAGAAACATTCAGAGAGCCTGTTTCTCTGGGCTGTTACCACAGTTTCTGTTTCAGCTGTCTGGACATTTTTTGGGGTCAAGCCAAAAACATGAACTGTCCGGTTTGTAAGAGGAGATCTAAGAATTATCCAGGTATTAACTTTTCATTGAAGATTCTAGCTGACTCATATGCAGGCAGAGAGAAAGAGGAGTCATCCAGAGAGATGATTGAAGAAAGTAAAATACCTGTTTTTCCAAATGAGGACAGAGAGATGGTATGTACTAAACATAAAGAGAAACCTATATGGTTCTGTGAGGTGGAGCAAAGGGCTGTATGTCATGTCTGTGAGTTTCCTGCGCATCACGGACACAAAGTGATTCCCATTCATCAGGCAGTGAAAGACCTGAAGAAAAAGCTAGCAAAGGTTTTAGAGTTACTAAACAACAAACAGGAGAAATGTAAAGATATTCAAAGGAAGTACACTGAAATAGTACAATTCTCCAAGAAACAGCTGGCATCCACAGAGGATAAGATTAGAAGAGAGTTTGAAAAGCTTCACCAGTTCCTGAAAGAGGAAGAGGAGGCCAGACTGACTGTACTGAGGAAGGAAGAGAATAATGGGGAGATGATAACAAGAGAGAGGAAGAAAATTCAGGACCAGATCACTTCTCTCACAGAAAGCATCACAGCTGTCAAACAGGAACTCCTGAAAGATGAAGTGTCATTTCTTCAGAGCTACAAAGACATCCAGACAAGCCTTAAAGACCAATTCAAACTTCCAGATCCACAGCTGGTCTCAGGAACACTGATAGATGTGGCCAAACACCTGGGCAACCTGCAGTTCAGAGTCTGGGAGAAAATGCAGGGGATCATTAAATACACTCCTGTGATTCTGGACCCCAACACTGCTAACCCCTGGCTCTCTCTGTCTGATGATCTGACCAGTGTGAAATATTCAGACCATGGGCAGCTGCTCCCTGACAACCCAGAGAGGAACATGAAGTATGCCATGGTTTTATGTTCTGAGGGGTTCAGTTCAGGAAAACACAGCTGGGAGGTTCAGGTGGGGGATCATCCTGACTGGAATATTGGTGTGGTCAAAGAGTCAGTTAATAGAAAGGAAAAGTTATTTATAAGCCCACAGTGTGGATTCTGGGCCATACTGCATAGGAGTGGTAAATTTACCAATGGATTGTGTCAGACTGTCACTCTGAAGAAGAGACCCCAGAGGATCAGAGTTCAGCTGGACTATGACAGAGGAGAGGTGTCCTTCTACAACCCTGAAGACATGACACACATCTACACTCATAGAGATACATTTACTGAGAAACTGTTGCCATACTTTGATATTGGAAAAGCTGGTAATGCCATCCATAATGATATACAGATCTGCCATTCAGAGGTGACTCTGACAGTGTAGTGATTTTATTGGTGTGTTTTCGTGTACATATGTGTATGTGTGTGATAAGAGAATGCAATGAGATATAACCGATTAGGGACAGATCGATATACAACCCTGCTCCAAATATGTTGGGACGCTGAGTAAAATGAAAATATAAACAGAATGCAATGATATGCAAATTCTTGAATAATAAAATGCCCACTTTGCATTTGATACCAGCAACACATTTAAAAAAGCTAGGACAGGGGCAGCGAAAGGCTGTTAACGTTGCATAATGTTAAACAAAACCTGATGAAACCTCACAACTAACTACGTCAATTCGCAACAGGTCAGTAACATGATTGAGTATTAATAGTTAAATCCAGAGAGGATGGGCCTGTCAGGTGTGAGGACGGAGAAGTGTTCACTACTCTTAAAGACTGTGTGGGCAAAGAGTGCAACAATTTTTGCATTATGTTTGTCAGTGTAAAATTGCAAATGGTGGTCCGGTAGGGCAACACAAATTGGGCTGGAATCGTCTGGGGGAAGGAAATCAGCATATCCTTGTGCCACTGGGTTCTATTAATTTCTCTGGCATATCCTTAACCACTGGTTTCATTTAATTGGTCCCCCTATTCAGATTCATTTAGACTGGGGTAAAACTGACAGCAACGTACTCAATCTACTCTGTCAGTTGTATGATATACAGAAAAGTTGCACCAGCCAGTATTGTCTTCAAGGCAATGTGCAGTGTGAGCGGGGAAAAATGTCCAACGGGCGAAATGGGACGTGACTTTGACCCTATATGAGTCAGAACTGGGACAAGTGAACCCCGATAATGTTTGTAACTGACAAATGTTTGTAGCGTTACCAGTGTCAGGGAGATGTGGCTGGTAGAGATAGTCATTTGAATGAACTGGGAACGAGTATAGCTCACCAGTGTCGGACGTTATATGATTTTACCAGCGTTTAAATTAAGTTGGTATGAAAATGATAGGTTTAAAAGTGCTGTTGTTTTGTATTGAATTGGGAGAAGCCTTTGCTGCTCTACTGTGGGTTTAGTTTGCCCTTGTACAAGTTCAATTGTATTTTATTTTTTTCTCTGTCCAGTCCACCAGAACCGCTGAGTAGTAATTCAGGCAAATATCTGGGTTTGCCCTGGCGGGTGGATTAGATACTTTGGGGTATTTTGTTGAGAAGGGGGGCATTTGAGTAGAGGGCAGGAGTGAGTCATATGTACCCACCTGTATTTCATTAACTGTGTTGATTCCCAAGAGTTGTGAGACTATCAACACTATTTCTAATGAGTGTCAGCGGCAGTGTGCCTTTAACAAATCAGTGTGCACTAGTCACAGTCACACAAGTCTGTTATATTTCCCACCAGTGTTGGTCAGTGCTCAGATTGCAGTTTACAGTTTCTCACCCTGCCATGACCCTGTTGTGTTGCTCTTAGGTGTGGCATAATTCAGGCCTAATATGAACTGGAGGGGTTGAGTGTGCTTTCACTTTGAATAAACCTTGGCACTATGAAAACCTTGTGTGTGTCACTCATTTGCCAGACCTGTTTAACTTGTTCCTAGGACATCTCATGTAACAAAAAGGGGTGTTGTACAGCTTTCATGTTTTAAACGAAAGTGGAAAGCATCAAGGAAAAAGGTATTCTAAAGAATGATCGCTAACAGCAATAGCAGTTGGGTATTTCAATGTACTCAATTCACAGGAAAAACACTGTCAGCAAATTACTGGATTCTGGGCCATACTGCTTAAAAGGGTTATGTTAACCAATGGATTGTGTCAGACTGTCACTCTGAAGAAGAGGCCAGGTCGGATCAGAGTTCAGCTGGACTATTACAGGGGTGTCCTATGACCCTGAAGACATGACACACATCTACACTCATAGAGATACATTTACTGAGAAATTAGTCACATGTATCGGTCAGTTGGCCTTGTCAGCACTCAGGTGCCAAGAAAGAGAAGGAGCAGAAGCTTTTGGTCCTTTCTCCAATGATATGACCCAGAACCTCCACTAGAATAAAACGAGAAACAAAAAACACCACACCATTGGGTAACAGTAAAACCAAACAAAAGCTTAGCTCCTATCAAAGACTTTCTGCACTGTTCTTCTATTCCCTCTCAGCAACGAGACAGCTAACCTTTTAACCAGTGTGTAAACAAAAGCAAACAACAGAAATTCAAACCCACTTGTTCCTTACTGGCTCAGTCCTTGAACTCAGGGAACACCTAGCAGCCCATGCCTTGTCTGTTTGAAGGTTCCTTCCAACCACTCTGAATTCCAAGACTTCCCACAAAACAGGTTTGCCAAAGCCAGGTTAAAATATTTCATGTTGCCTCCATTTTAATTGTCTGCAGGTGTGTATAAATCAGTTATCACACAACCGTTCTCTCAATCAATCACATGACAAGCCCCTGAATGCAGTGTGCAGTTGGAGTCAAATGTGTTTAAGCTAAAGTTCACAACAGTATAAACACCAATGAAAACAAATCTTATTTGAACCTATCGTACATAGATACAAATGCTGAAGTTGCTGAAATTGATGAAGCTTTCATGAAGTTTACTCAATAATTTAATAATGAAACGGATAAAACCCACTGGTGCAAAATTAAGGTAATTTACAGAAACAAAGAGAACCAAGAACATGCAGGAGAGGGAGTGCAGTGATATAGAAACCATAACTAATAAATCATTATGGAAAATGTGCACATCAAAAATGAACGAAGTGGGTAGCTACATTGTAGCTAAGGATTGAAACGTTTAGTAAATGTTTGTTCTATTTGTCTACTTACATTTTAATTGGGTTATTTTGTTTCATGCCGGAGGTACTAATCTGACTTTTACGATAAGTTTTCGTTTTAATATTTATATATCACTACACTATATGAGAATGTTTCCACTCATTACATGTGGCACATATAAGATAAGTATCTTGTCCCAGCTGTTATCTTGGATTGTACATTTTCAACTGAGTGGTTGTAAACAATTGGGAGTCATGAAGAAAATGGATCAACCTGTTCATAAACCTTAAAATTATAAAAATTATTGTCTCAAGTCATCATAATAAAAAATGACTTTCTCAATTCACCAGATAAATAAACTTTCGTAGAATACTAAATAGATTTGGTAGAATAATTTTTATTTTGTTAGAATACTAAATAGATTAACTTTGGTAGAATACCAGATAGATTAATTTAAGAAGAAAACCAAACAACTGGGAGGGGGACACTATCCTGACTGGAGTTTAGGTGTGGCTGAAGTGTGAAATATTATAACAGATTAGATTGCATTGGAGCTGTTAGGAGAGGGTTTAACTGAGTATGTGTGTTTATAGTGAGATAATGACAAATCTGACCTGTGTTAGTTTATAGTTTCAAGGTTTATTTGTCAAATGCTCCGAACAACACAGCATCATCCTGAACAATTAAATTATTGTGACATGGCACCCGACAACTACGTAGTGAGAGTACAGAAGAGTATATAAGCAAAAATACAGCTAGATAGAAAATGTAATGAAATAAAGCCACAGTATACATAACACTACACTAGCAGCAATGTAAGAAAGAGTGATGTAAGCCTATAAATGTTGGCATACCATACTATAACTACGTAGTTAGAATTAAGAAATGTACACACAGCTAAAAATACAGAACCCTCCAAAATTATTGGAAGGGCAAGGCAAATTCCTTTGTTTGTGTTGTTCACTGAAGACATTTGGGTAACTCTCTGCATTTATTTATATTTGTTATAAACACAGATATTTAAATACAACCTTTCCAAAAATGAGTAAAATAAACATAAAAACAGAAGGCAATGATGTGCATATCATTTATCGCTATATTATAAACAAATAGTACAAATGGTAAAAAATGTTGTTTTTGGAAAAATACATGCCCATTCTGATTTTGATGCCAGCAAAACATTTCCAAAATGTTGGGACATGGTCATGTTTTCCACTGAGTTGGATCACCTCTTCTTGTTATAACACTGTAACCGTTTGTGAACTGAGACCAACTGCTGTAGTTTTGAAAGTGAAATGTTTTCTCAAACTTGTTTGACATAGGATTGCATCTGTTCAACAGTTTGGAGTCTCCTTTGCCATATTTCTCATTCCATTATGCGCCAAATGTTTTCAATGGGTGGCAGGTCTGGACTGCAGGCTGGCCATTTTAGCACCTAGACTTTTAATAAGAAGCCATTCTGTTGTAATAAGTGCAGGAATGGGTTTGGCATTGTCTTGCTGAAAAAGCAAGGCCTTCCTTGAACAAGACACAATCTGGATGGCCCCATATGTTGCTCCAAAACCTGTATATATTGTTCAGCATTAATGGTGCCTTCACAGATGTGCACGTCACCCATGCCATGTGCACTAATGGACCCCCACACCATCACAGATGCTGGCTTTTGAACTGTGTGCTGATAACAAGCCGGATGGTCCCTCTCCTCTTTAGCTTGGAGGACACAGCCTCTATTATTTCAAAAATAATCTCACATTTTGATTAGTCAGACCACAGGACAGTTTTTCATTTTGCCTCAGTCCATCTTATATGAGCTCACGCACAGAGGAGGCAGCAGTTCTGGATCTTGTTAATATATGGTTGATGGTACTGCAAGGTGGAGTTTTAACTTGCATTTTTGGATGCAGCAATGTACTGTTCATAGACAATGGTATTCTAGATGAGCAGTGGCAACCAAGGAATGTGTGGAAATAAAATTTGCCATAATTTTGTGGTTTTGTGGATAATTATGGGGGGGAGTTTAACCCACGGAGGTGTTCAACCCCAAGCCACCAGATATTAATTGTCCTCTGTTCTCCCAGCAAATGTGTCCTGCCTATAGTTTCAACATTACAAACACATTTCCAAGAAACCATATTTTTCTTAGTCATTATTGCATATTGTAGATTGATGAAAAAAATATAATTAATTACTTATGTAATGCTGTATGGTAAAAGAAAGTGTTAGTAGTGAAGGAGCCTGAACATTTCTCAAATGCACTCTTTTCTAATTATGGCAAGTTATAAAAAAATTCAGGTTAATCAGTAATTGGCTTAGGTAACATTCCCAGCTTACAGGTGCCATAAAACCTTATTTATATGCATGGTCCCTTGCTTATAAAACTCACTTTTATAAGCCGATGTTGCTCCATACTTCAACATTGAGGATTATACAGAATCAAAGACCAGGACACATATTTTGCGAACAGGTAAGCCCCCCTTTTCCAGTATAAGTGTCATGGTGCGTAGGTCGGAAATTAGGTGCCAACTATGATTTCCTGCTATCTAGAGTCAGAAATTGTAACAACAAAAATAAGAGATTATAATTGAATTACATTTTTAAAAATCTGTTAAATTTTTGTTTGCAAATTGATTTAGCCAATTTCAGTTTTTTTTTTTTTTTTTTT
>JACXGJ010009360.1:6157-24595 GCA_016801105.1 Esox niger
GGGAGACGGACAGGGTGGGCGTGACAAAGGGAGCGAGGCAGGCAGGGTAGGAGAGAGTGGGCAGGTGGTGTGGGACAGCCAGGTGCTGTGGCAGCCACAGAGGTAATCAGGGGGTCAGTGGGGAGCCATTACGTTGTCAGTAAAAGGCAGGGGAAGTACATGGTATAAAAATAATCATTACTGTGCATTAAAGTACTGTCTTTAAATATGCCCTGGATAGTAGTAAAGGTATGCATGTGCACTGGGGCAGAGCTCCTATCAGTCCCCCTTCCACACACACACACACACACACACACTCACGCTCACCATGGAGCCATGGGCCGTGCGTGCGCGCGCGTGTGTGTGTGTGTGTGTGTGTGTGTGTGTGTCACATTGTTTATGTACTCTCAAGAGTGGGCATGTGAGCAACCAAGTATGTTTTTGAGAAGCTTTGGCTTCAGTTCATACTGAATCAGGCAAAACAGCACAAACATGAATGTTTTTAGTAAGAACATGTAGAGGTTGTAACTATATGTTCAGTAAGAATTATTTAGAGTTGTTGTAAGAATGTTTTCTGTAAGAACCCGTAATCATTATAAGAATGTGTTCAGTAAGAACCAATAGTCATTACAAGAATCTGTTCAGTAAGAACCAGTACATTATCAACTTAAGGTGTGATTGAAAATCTGGTGTGATTGAAATGTGAAATTATTGGCTCTGGCCTGTAGTTGTCATTTAACTGGGTCCCTGGAAAGAGGTGTGAGAGATGAGTGGGACACATCTTACTAAGCACTAAATGTCTGCCTGGCTCTCAGTCATGGCCACCCAGCTCTCCTCTTCTCCCGGACGGTAGATCACTTAGAATCACTCTTTGGCAGGTCAAGTCTGTTCAGGCTGCGCTCGTATGAGATGGTCAGGAGAAATACAGATGCACACACACACACACACACCTTTTCTTTCACTAGCATGGTATTTATTTGTCCTCACCTTTTATTGTGTAACCACTGTGTACTGTTCACTGTAAAGTTGAACATACACAGGTTGGCTAAAAGTGGTCTAGATCCAATCCACTTTAAAGTGGGTGTCATTTCAACACTCCCAAATCTAGCCACGCAAAGTAAGTTTTGTCGATATGTAGATATTGCAATTATCTATCCATTGAAATTGACATGGGGCACCAAATGACCACTCGATATCTATTTTAAATCTAACTTGATACACTGCTCAATGGGCACGAGAACATCAGAACTGGACCACTGGGTGATGGAAGGTGGTGGCCTGGTCTGATAAACCATGTTTCCTTTTACATCACGTGGATGGCCGGGTGTACTTGTGTCGTTTTCCTGGAGAACACACGGCACCAGGATGCACTATGGGAAGGAGGCAAGCCAGCAGAGACAGTGAGATGCTTTGGGCCATGTTCTGCTGGGAAACCTTGGCTCTTGCCATTCATGTGGATGTTACTTTGACACGTACCACCCACTGGAACACTGTTGCTGATCCTGTGCACCCTTTCATGGCAACGGTATTCCCTGAAGGCATTTGCCACTCAGCAGGATAATGCGTCCTGCCACAAAGCAAAGAATTGGTCTGAAATGGTTTGAGGGACACAACAAGTTGAAGGTGCTGACATGGCCTCCGAATTCTCAAGATCTCAATCCAATCGAGCATCTGTGAGATGTGCTGGACAAACAAGTCCAATCCATGGAGGCCCAACGTTGCAACTTACAGGACTTAAAGGATCTGCTGCTAACATCTTGGTGCCAGATACCACAGTACACCTTCAGAGGTCTCTTGGAGTCCATGCCTTGACGGGTCAGGGCTGTTTTGGCAGCAAAAGGGGGACCAACACAATATTAGGCAGGTTGTCATAATTTTATGGCTGATCGATGTATATTAAATATCAATATCTTAACTATACATTGTGAAGTTTGTTGAAAACCAAATGACATAACAATGGTCAATGGAAATGGCATCAATACCTTGGTCATCCATGAACTGCATACATGCTTTTGAGGCCAGGAATGATCCTGCACCAGGAGGAACCCAGGGCCCACTGTACCAGCATAAGGTCTAACGATGGGTCTGAGGATTTCATCCCAGTCCCAAGCAGCAGTCAGGGTACCGTTGGCTAGTACATGGAGGTCTGTGTGACCCTCCAAGGATATGCCTCCCCAGACCATCACTGACGCACTGCCGAACTTGTCAGGCTGAACGATGTTGCAGGCAGCATAACATTCACCACAGCTTCTGCAGACTCTTTTACATCTATCTCATGTGCTCAGTGTGAACCTGCTCTCATCTGTGAGAATGGGGCGCAAATGGCGGTCCTGCAAATTCTGATGTTGTCTGTCCCATGTAAATTGAGCTGCATGGTGCTGGGCTGTGAACGCAGGTCCCACTAGAGGACGTTGGGCCCTCATGCCACCCATGTAACAGCTCGTCTCCTGGTATCTCCTCCATGCTCATGAGTCTTTACTGGGAGACACAGCAAAACATATTGCGACGGCATTCATGGATGTGCCATCCTAGAGGAGCTGGACTATCTGTGCAACCTGAATGGGCTGCAAGTACCACTTCATGCAGTAGTAACGAGGACACTAGTAAATTGAAAAAACTAGAGAATAATCAGGAAGGATAAGGAGAAAGCAATTGTCTGTGGCCACAACCTGGAAAACCATTCCCTTTTTGGTGGTTGCCTTGCTGTTGCTTCTAATGTGCACCTGTTAACACATTCATTTGTACCAAAACAGGTGATATGGATTTACAGTGGCTTTCTAACAGGACAGATTGATATCCCTGAAGTTTAGCAGACTTGGTGTTATACTGGATATGATTGCATGTTCCCTTCATTTTTTGAGCAGTGTATATGGATTTGGGAGGGTTGGTTGAAACTTTAATTTTGGTCAACAACAATTTTTGGGAATTTGCATTGCGTAATGATTCCCTACACTCCCTACAGACCTTGTTTTCTTCCATGAACCGAAATTGAATGAACTGTGTAGAATTTTAGCAACCAGGAAATCACAGAAGGACTTTGCTTGCCCCAGTCTGCTATTGTGCGTCGATGGGATGGAGGTGATGATCACTTCTATTAGTGACAGCAATGGATTTGAAGCTTTTCCATTCGGCAACCAAAACTGATAAGGCTTCTGATGACCAATATAAATTATTTGTTTTAGGATGACCTCCCAATTAATTATGGTGAATAAATGTTGTGAAACACTTGTTTCACAAAATTGTCTCAATTGTGTCTTACTGGAGATATATTGTGGGTATTTTTTTATATTACAGTTCAAAAGAATTCTGCATAAAGCCACTTTTAACCAGATGTACAGTCATTGGTCTAGTAAAATGAGAATTGTTTTGGTGTCCGATGTAGGCCAAATGTGTCTTCCCTTCTTAACAGACTGTATTTCAAGGCCTTGGCTGTGGATCTGGCAGAGAATAGGTGTATTTATCTCACTTGCTAAATATCCGAAAGCTTCGGTGCTTTTCTTTTTTTCTTTATCTGCTCTTTAAGTAGTTGCTGCTCATTCTCCTCACCAGTTGACTTTTCTTATACATCTGTAGCTGAACCCTTCCATTCTTTATTTACTCATGATTTACATTGATGTTGTTTTCACACTGCTATTTAGAGTAACTTAAATGGGCCGTTTTTGTTAATTGCCTCGCTCAAAGGTACAACAACATACTTTTTACCTTGTCGGATCAGGGATGCAACATTTCCATTACTGGCACTGTAATCGCATGATTTTATTTTATTTTTTAGTTTAAGGGTTGTTTTAACCCTCCACATTTGTGGTTTCCTCCCTATAGATATGTGACCTTATTACAGCCTGAGTTGCTTGAAAAGCACAGCCATTTGTCTGGCAGTTATGCAAGTAGCCCTACTACATGATTTGATTGACAGCACATAATTGAAATACGCCAGAGTTCTACTTCTGGCATCCACTCACGAGCCGCCGGTAACTGGAGTTTGACAGTTTGTTTTGTATTGCCTTTTGTCCTTCGCTAATGTTTGCAATGTTGATGAAAAATGACACTATGCCATCTGTGTCTTGCATGTGTTTGCTATGCTGCATTCATAGACAGTTAGGTGTTGTTCAAAGTGTGTAATCCTCCTGGACAACACCAGACAAAGTCAGGTCATCACCCGAGGGTCCCTGGACTGCTGAGAACGTCCATGTCTAAAATCTAGGCACATCCAGAACCGAACAATCAGTGTGGTTCATCTAAAGTTCTTCAATACAGCTGTTTGCGCAGTATCAAGTTGCTCAGTTGTGTGGTGTGTGTGTGTGTGTGTGTGTGTGTGTGTGTGTGTGTGTTTCGTTGGTTGCGTTGTTTCTGTTGTGTCATCAGGCAGCCAGTCAGGTCACGGGTTATCCAGGGGTCAGAGCAGAGCTGTCCCATTGTTAATATTAATTCTTCTAATTCTGAGAAGACTGGAATCCTAAATCCAGATCATACATTGCTTTCAATTTGCCATGTCCTCATTGGTACATTGCCTGAACTTCTAACCCCTGTAGTTAATTGCTGAAAGAATGCTTCAGATCAGATTTTTTTAAATATCGGATATTAATTTTGTCCACCAGCCGGCTCTCTTTCTGTCAGTCTGGTTTCACTGTGCCTTAGAGCTTGAATGGGAGCCTATGGCAGTTCTGGATGAAACACCCAGGGGGGCTTTAGTTGGCTGGTCCATCAGTCATATCATTATCTAGCATAACCCTTAAAACCTCAGTTCATTGAACCTCCCACCTACATTGTGAAATTTAAACTGCGATCAGCACTAGTGATTTTAACTGTGAAGTCCGCATGGAAAGTCTGAATAGTTTTCACATAAAAATGTTATGTGCCTGAACTCTGAATCAATTTGGCTTCCCAGAAATAATAATACTAAGACGTGGTGGACAAGAAAGTTGGCCGATTTCTAATCCCGGAGATGAAAAGGTGAATGAAACTCTATGAATGTGCCCTTGAGCAGGACACTTGAATCTAATTGCTCCTGTATATTGCCCTGGGTTAGAGTGTCTACTGCATGACAATGTCAACGTAAAGTGTTTAGGACGTGTGTTTTGGGCATTTCTCTAAGTCTCATCTAATACTGTTTTAGAATCCCCTCCTCTCCCGCCCTCCGTTCAGGTCTGAGACTGATTGGCCTGTGACTGGCTGAAGATTGATTTGCATTTCCCTCATCAAATCCTCCCCTCTTAGTTCTTTACATTACCACCCTGTTCTCTGGTTCTACCCTGGTTCTATCCAGATTCTAGCCAGGTTCTACCTGTTGGAGTTGTTGGAGGATGCTGCCTCGGTACATTAGGACATGGCGCTGTGGCATCCTCTCACTAATCCCAGCATGTTGGTTGTTACAGACGTCCTGGACATGTGTGGATGTCTCTTCATGTACATGTGGTACGGTCTACCATGTGCTATTTGCTTCAGGTTTTAAAGGTCACACGTCACTGAGTGAATCTGTAAAGGCACCGAGAAATACTTGAGTTTGGAAAAAGCCCAATTGTCTAAAGAGTTGCCGGTATTTGGGAGGGATGCTTGGAGGGGAGGAGGGGAGGGGGAGAGGAGGGCAGGAGGGGACAGCAGAGCAGAGGAGAGGAGAGGAGGGGAGGGGAGGGAAGAGAAGGGGAGAGAAGAGGAGAAGCTGGGTTGGGAAGGACTAGGAGCATAATCTATCTACACTGTGCTGTCTGCTCCGGCTGACTGTGACTGAGGACTCAGTTAGACAACTAAGCTGGTTTATGAAGGAAGGCTGCTGATTTATCGGTCTCTATGCTGGAACAAGCCAGAAATGTTTTTAGCTGTGCTATTTTATCCTGGGACTAGCCTGAGGGTTTTAGGGGAGCTGTGCTATTCTATCCTGGGACTAGCCTGAGAGGGTTTTAGGGGAGCTGTGCTATTCTATCCTGGGACAAGCCTGAGAGGGTTTTCAGTAAACTACGTTATATCTGTGCTGGGACATGAAATCGGGATGGTCTTTGGGGGAGCTGTGCTATTCTGTGCTGGACCAAACAACGTTATCCGGGACCTGATCAGGATGGTCTGGTCTGTTTTGTGGGGTGCTGTGTGGGGACGTGCTGTCCTCTGCTATGGAGGCTCTAATCCCCTCCGTGCATGGCCAGATTACTGTCTGCTCCATATTGTCTGGGGGTGGGTGGAGGCTGCGCTGCAAGGCTCAGCATGGATCTTCCCCCCACTAGGGAAGATGGCTCTTTATTTATTCATCCTGCTAGCCAGTTGTTTATTTATTTGTATATTTATGCACATACACTTCACAAAATCACATGTAAAAAAACCTGCATTCATTTAGGCTACAGTATTTGTACTGTATGTTTGTCCCCTGGGCCATAGTCAGTGGTCCTGTGATGCTGAATATTGCCTTGACTTTCTCCCTCATTTACTCCAGTCAATAGTAGGGAATGTGAGCGTAATGTGGACCGAGGCTTTATCCTGACATAAACCGTGTTAATGCGTAGCTGTTAACCAACAAGAATAATCCATCCACATCGGTACATTTCAATGCCAAAGGTGATAGTGAATTTTTATGGCCACCAATGATGTACAATGTCTTACACTAGTTATGGGAAAATCATTCAAACCTCACTCCTGAGGTTGGCTGATCATATTTCTCAGAACTCTGAATAACTGAATAATTCATTGTTCATTTTCATTTTATAATATTTTATTTTAATGACGATCGTAATCACAATGCAATCTAAAGTCCTTCCAGAAATTGGCATATTAATTGGTAATATATTCTATACTGTGAATGTTACAGACTAAATCTATGTGGTGAATGCATTCTCTTGGAATAAATATGTGGTATACCAAAAGTAGGGATTTTCACGCCACCTTCTGACCCCCTATTAACACTGGCCAAACGTCCGTAGTCTAGTGCTTCCCCAATAACCATCTTTTTTCCACTACTTATGATAATATACTGAAAGTCTCAATACCATGAATGTGTTATTGGCTTTCATAGTCCCCCCACCCCCACCCAACAGACACAGACTGCCTCTCGCGCTCATGCGCCCGTCTTCTTCGGCATTCTCGTCTCTTGTGCACTCCATGCAGAAATGATTTCCATTTCTGAATTAATGAGGTTCTGCTGAACTGAGAAACGGCAAGCAGCCCATGCACGCACGCACGCACGCACACACACACACACCTAGCAAGACCAGTACGTGCAGACATACAGGCAATTTCCTACACATCCAAATCCACATCTCCATATGCAAACAGGCTCTTACTGATGCTTGAGTTCTGAATACAGTTTATATTCACATATTATGTCTGTAAAAAAGTTGGTGATTGTAAATGTACACGTTGTATATTTAATGGAAGATAATTAAGCACACACATTTATGGATACATTGTGGGAAACCTGTTTCAAACTTATTTCTCATTTGAAACAGAAAACATTATTTTACTGCATTTGCGAGCTTTAGAGTATATTTGTAAACCAGGTGATTTCAACCCTAAATGCTGAGTGGCTGAAAGCCATGGTATATGAGACTGTATGACATGTTCTGAAAAACAATTGTAATTGTGTTAGTAATCAATTTGATAATGACCAATATTCCACAGCCAAGAGCTGTATCTAGGTACTCTGCATTGCATCGTGCCTTTGTTTTTCTTGCCATATAACACACCCCCTCATGCCTTATTGCCAAAGTATACCAGTCTTAGATTCCAGTAAGACAGGTACCTGCCTCATGTGTAAGGCCCCAGAACTGGGCCTAGTCACCATGGTAACACAGTGCTGTGTATGTAAAACACTAGAATGCTTTGGGATCAGTCAAGGGTGTTAACCCCCCCCACGCACACACACACACACACACACACACACAGACACACACACACACACATACAGACACACACGTCGTTTTCAGCAGTGTCCCCTCCTGTCTGCTAATGCTTCTTTGTGCTGGACCCCTTCCTAATAGGGCTGTAACGGTACACGTATTCAAAACCGCTCGGAATGTTATGTAGGGCTATTGGCACTTTGCACATGAACCTGAATATATAAATTTCTAAGAAAAATGTCTAGCTTCACTGTGTTGAGTACCTCTTCAATAAATCTGAGCTAAAAAACCCAACCTATTAGGCTGTTCTGATTCAAACGAGAGCCTTTTCTCGCACCATAATGAAACGTTGAAATGTATAACCGTTGGCACGTTGCCAGCTGTTGTTTGGCAGCGTTTTGGCTTTTCAGTAGACTACAACGGTGGTGGACCGAGAGTTGATGATTAAACATTTAGTGTTTGTTGCCACCGCCTTACGATAGTAGCCTGCGCTGCTGCTAACATTTCCAACCTCTATCGAATCGGGACAGTTAAAAGCCTGTACCATGGGTTTGGGGTATCGTTGCACCCCTACTTCCTCATCAACATTCCCATTCAGTGATCCAGAGGGGATATACAGCTGTGTTGGCATCATGGTCTTCATTATCGGAAGACCTATCTACTTTCACTAAACTGTGGTTAGTGAAATTATTGAAACAGTTTTGAAGCGGCTCTGTATTGTCCACATGCATTATTGTATTTAAATGCTGACTTTAGTGCATGACCTAACTTCAGATCTAGTTGGTATTTTAAAACATGCAGAATTGGACGAAAAATGTATTTGGCTCTAACACACATATATTGGTACAGAGGTAAACACACGATTGCACACTTGCACACACACTAACACACAAACACACTATCATACACACTCTCATTTGTTTCTGTCCTGCCTCAGTGTTTTCCCATCCCATCCATCATCAGTGTTCCAAAGGAACACATTCCAATTTCATTTGTTTTCATTCCATTCTTTTATTTGCTTATTTCTCTCCATTCCTTTGTATTTGTATCCCTGGAAGAACCAGTCAACAGTCAATAATCTGTTAAATAGCATTGATTGCCACCATTTAGTTTCCTGGCCAGCTACTTAGGCTGTAAAGCTGATCAATGGGTTTGAATGGGAACCTCCAAGATAGGGGATTGACTGCTGTGCTCGCAGAGCAATCATACCATTCGTCTTCATTTGGCATTCAATTATTCGCTGTAATGGCTTCCGTCAGGAATGGCCTCATGCAGCCCTTACACAGACACACCCTCTCTCCCCAAATTGGACTGTGTGTGTTGATCAGCCCCTCCCCGCCTGCTCCTTCACCTCTCTTCATCCACTCCTGAACCCTCTGCCTCAAGCTCTCCACAGCGCTCCATATCAACCAAAAACCTGTTACTGCTTCCCCGGCGTGTCAATGTGTTTGTCAGCCGGTGTGTTGCAGTGTAAGCTTTCTGGGGGAAATATGCAGTATGAAAATGGTTTAACATATGATAGGGTATGATAGGGATGTGTCTTAAGTGGTGTGACGCAGTGTGTGTAGACCAGGTAGTGCTCCTGTGAGGTGTTTGGGAGTCCCAAACCAGCCCCTAACCCCTACCGACTTGCTTGTATTGTATTGATTTGGGTGGGTGATTTCAGATGGTATCAAGCGGATCAACAAACACATCAGCTTTGGGAAAGTTGTGACTCAAATGATTCAATTCATGTTGCGCTTACAAATAATAATAAAAAGCATGTAATTCTGATGAATTAATTCCTCCTGCCGTTTATGAATAAATAAACCTCAGTAACAATTCATAGTTTCATTCTCAGTGAAGTCTAACCAATGCATGTGCACGTGTCATAAAAATATCAGTTATTTGTAATGCAGTTGCACGAGTAAAAGCAAAACGAGATTCCAGTGGGAATATACTTCACTCATGAAGGTTGCATCGCTGCACTCTCACTGGAACAGGCCACTGGAGGGTCTAATTTTAGGGTGAAGGAAAAGGGGTTTTACACGCACTAGGTGTGTTCACACCTCACCTTAGCCTAGGGTTAAGGGCCTCCTAAGCCCTCTGTAACGCAAGTGTTCACACTTGCATATTTTGAAGTGGACTAGCACCACGCTTAGCCTAGGGCTAGCTGGCTGTGTTCTGGAGCAGGGTTAGCATTGACGTTTCAGGGCTAGCCCCAGTAACACAAGGACAAAATAACAAGTGAGAGACAGGGTCAAGAACAAAACCATAAAACATTGATTGTCCAATCACAAAACCTGCCTTTTAACTTAATTTACATGCGCTCTTGATGCGTACCCCAACAGCTACGTATTTCTGTTTTGGTCCTTTCACTTTGCAGACATTTGTCATTTCATTATACCTGCTAAATCTTAGCGAAGTAGTTATTGGAGCTTGCTTTGGACTTAAATCTAGCAAATATGCCGAAAGAATGAAGGTAGACTAACGTTTTTCTCTTTCTTTGCATAGTTTTAACAAAGTGGTCAAAGCAAATACAGTGGGGCATCTTGATCAAACGATGTTATGAAGTTAATTGAATCATGGTAGCATAACATTAATTGCATGCCAGAGAGAATGTAACATTTGTAGCTTATTATAGAATATAAATTGGTATTGTGTCATTTGTATGTCAGCCAAGGGCTTAGGAATCCGTACAAGTTTGAATCCTTAACCTAGGGTTAAACCTTTACCCAGGGTTAACAAACTCTTGTGTGAACCCAGGCTAAGCTAACCCAGAGCCTGTCTTAGCCTGGGGCTAAGATAGCCCAGGGCTTAGAACAATGCATTGTGAAACGGCCTAGAGTTTTGAGGAGGACTGTGTGGATGAGGTAGAGGCCCTGTGAGCACGTGCAGATGGTGCTCATGCTGAGTGAGGCCAGGCTCTGTGGACTATTACTGACCCAGACTGGACTTCCTGAGTTGAAGAGCCCTTTCCTAAACCCATCAATCAATGACGTGCGTGCTTGTGTGTGTACAGACTAGTAGGATAAGAGAACCCCTCACTACCAGCTCTCATTCACTCCACAGAAAGACTGCCCTGTGATTGACATGAATAAATGGTATATGGTTTTGGGGGGGTTACTGGTCTCATTTTAATACCCCCCCAACTCCCCCTCTCTGACTATAGGTGCACCCTCCTATACACACAGCCTAACTTTGAGTGGCCTTTACAAAGAGCCATTTTTATGGCGTGCTATAGAGGACCATCCTACCTCCCTAGAAACATCCCCGCCAACCCCACCCCTGCTTTTATTGGTGGGAGGATGGAGCATCTCCCCCCTCTCTCCTGCTCCCCCTTTTTTGCCTGTTTGAAGTGGCCCTGCTCGTATATCACAACTTTTCTCACAGGATATCCTCCTACATCCTGTCAGGGGTCTCTCTCCCCCACTCATTCTCCCCCTCCCTCCCTCTGTCTTTTCCTCCCCTGTCCTCTCTCATTCAGTCAAGGCAGGATAGAGGAATGGGGGTGGGTACCTGTTAACTCTCTTTCTTCACCACACTTTAGCACTCTTCACAAATACGCTGCGGATCAGCACCCACACAGGGAGAGCGGATCTGGGGGAGTTGTCGAGGCTACGCTAGCAGGAGGGATGTATCTATTAAAGGCCTGTTTTAGTTCTAGGGCCCATGTATGCAGTTTATTTTAGCATTTAATCTAATGTCAGTAGGCTGTTGGTTGTCTGAGAAAAAATGTTGTCAAGCAGTCTCATGGTGAAGTCACACCTATCTGATTCTCACTTCTGTCAGTTAAATATTCTGTTGTTGTGGGCGTGGGGGTGGTATATACTATCAATCCATAAAAAGTAAATGTGCTCTTTCAAACTGTATTTGATTATAGTACGTAACACAAAAATGGTGCCACGCTAATAACATTTGTATTATTTGCTAATAAATTGTTTTCCCGAATTGGAAATTGTATGTGAGGCCTGGCCTGACTTCTAACATCCCCTTTCGACCGCTTGCACTCTTTTATTTTGCACACGTGTACGTGTGAGTGAATTTTTTGCCAAACATTTTTGCATTATGGAAATTGTAGTACAGGTGCATTCTCCAAAATGTTTAAATCCCGGTTTACTTTGTTTTATTAAAACACATAAGCTATTTAAATTTACTGAGGAGAAGAAACATTACGTTTAAATTAGTCCAAATGATCAGTCATCTCATTTGACCCCACAAAAGTTTTTTTCGGGGACAGCCCTAATGCAGTTCATCATATTGTATTTTGACATGTTCTGTGTTCTAGTGACTGGGAGGGTTACTATGTTTGAGTGGCACTAGATACAACGTATATTATTGGAATGGCTGTATGAATCGATGATTCAGTGTCTGTAAGCTTTGTTGCATGGCCCTCAGCTATTATGTCTGCCATTTCACGTGTTTAAATGTTTTTCCGAACAATTAATTCCCTTAAAGGGACAGTTCGTCCAAAAATTATTTTGGTGACAGTCCCCTTAACCTGAGTTGGTCCATCAGGAACATAGTCATTTTAATAAACGATACATTATTCAGCTCAGTCTCAGTCAATAATTAGTGTTATTAGCATTGTACAAATTCATGAATGGAAATAGTACGTACCACTATCACAAAGCTGCATTGCAAGCGGAAAACTACTGTAAAACCCTCCACACTAAGTAGAGTTGTTTTCCTCAAAGAACATGACAATGTTGTATTCCTCAAAATAACGTGAACCTTTTTGTGATATAATTCTGATTTCAGATTCACAGGTAATTAAAGTGTTTACTGGTCAGTTTTGTTCACAATTGTATTAATCCACGTATTCGTTCAGGAAGAGAAAGCGTTTACATCACAGTAAAGTTAAAGCTAAAAACCAAGGTACCTGTTTCGTCTTTGATATTCACCTCGGACAGTCAAACTTTATTTGCTTGAAAGAGAAATGAAAATACATATCTGGGTGAATACAAGCAGAAAGAATATTTTTCGTGTGATAGAGCCTTACTGGTTCTAACCATAATACACAGATGATGAATTGACCGAATAGAAGCTTGGACAGCAGTTAAAAGGTGGTGATGGTAAACATGCAATCCAGAGGGAATTGCCCCAACTATCCAGAGGGAATTTCTACTTTGTGTATCTGTCTTGTCTTTACGGGTTGAAGTGGGTAACTTTATGGAATGGTATTCACCTTTAGTTTCTTCTAAGTGAACATGGGTCATGAACTTTCATTCATTGTCAACCGCTTATCCTGCGTACAGGGTCACGGGGGGCTGGAGCCAATCCCAGCAGACATCGGGCAAAAGGCGGGGTACACCCAGGACAGGCCGCCAGTCCATTGCAGGGCCACAAATAGACAAACAACCAGTGACACTCACATCCACACCTACAATGTAGGGTCACCAATTAACCTAGTCCGCATGTCCTTTGGACGGTGGGAGGAAGCCGGAGCCGGAGCACCCGGAGAGAGCCCACACAGACATGGGGAGAGCATGCAAACTCCACACAGAAAGGCCGGGGCAATCAGGGGTTTGAACCCGCGACCTTCTTGCTGTGAGGCGACAGTGCTAACCACTGCACCACCGTGCCGCCCCGGGTCATGAACATCTGTATTAAAATGTTTCTCGCAAAAATGTAATGTCTCGTTGGCGAAGATGCACCACTGATTCTCAATAATACGAATCTGGAGAGGCAGAGGTATTGTCCCAATCGCAGAGTGGGTAGAATTGAATTCCAATGAGCAGGTAGAATCACTACAAACAAAGGAAATCCAGAAGTTTAAAGTTAATTTATCAAATGCACCGAATGACACAGTGTCATCCTGCACAATGAAATTCCTATGACATGGCACACAACATTTACGCATTAAGATTAAAAAAAAAAAAAAAGCAAAAATATAATAAAAAATCTAGCAATAATATGTAACAATACATCATATAGTATTAACTAGCAGCAGTTTTAAGAAGAGTAGGATAGAGAATATGACCAATATGGGGAAAGTACTGAATATTATAGATTGCCTAGTAGTTGTGTATATTTTTGTAATGCTTACAAACTAGCAAGCAAAATCCAAAATACAAGTGCATATGTCAAAAAGGTTCAGGTGAAGTTGTAGACTAGGATAAGCTCAATTCTAATCACAGGAGGCGTGCTAGGATAAAAAAAACTTTAGAACGATATCACAAACTTTTAAACAAGCTAAGTATTTCAGTGATTGGGATCTGGGAGAAGTGATACGTTCATTGTGACTGGGATCTGGAGGTTATATGTCATCCTGGTGATGGGTTGAGAGATGGAACTGTGAACAGACATTACAGATATGGCAACGAGTGAAACCTCAAGTCTCCTCTCACACGTCCCTTTTACCTTTCTTATGACCATGACATTTTCCACAACTACAAATATTATTCTGATGCCCATTGACGAAAATGGGCCAGCTAGGCAAAGCAACCTATCTTCACATTGCTTGTTGAGGTTAAAGTTCATGCTCACCTCCATGACATCCCTGCCAAGGAACAGAAGATGTGTATGGGGCTATAGGAAATATTTTACTAGTGACAGTTTGAAATCACCCAATTCTGCCGGATGTTTCGTCAGTGTACAGTTTTAAAAATCGATGCTACCGCGACTGATTACTTACTGTATGTAGTTTGAAGTGTTTTAGAGTAGTTCTTTGCTTGCAATGCAGATTTGCGATAGCAGTACGAACTGTTTCCATTCATGAGTTTGGACGATGCTAATAACGCTAATAACAGACTGGGACACAGCTGAATAATGGATTGTTTGGGAAAGTCGACTCGATGTGCCTTCTGGAATGTCTCCTGGTAAGTGAACTTTGAGAAAAATACGATTTTTGGGCAAACTATCCCTTTAAATTTGCCCTTAGTGTTTCTCTCTGTGCCCTTGTCATTTACATCCCCCTTTCTGCTCTCCCTCCTCCTACAACATATCTCTCTCTCCCTCTGTCTTCTCCACTTCTCTCTCTCCATCTCTCTTCCTCCATCTATCTCCCTCCATCCCTCTCTCTTTGGTTGAGGACAAGGAGGTGAAAGCCAAGCGGATTACATTGGCAGTTTAATCTGGCCGACCCACCAAGGGATTTCTTTCTGCTTTCCTGTGAGGCTGCAGGGCTGCTAGGGGAGGGGCTGTGTTTGGAGTATTGTTCCTGTTTGGGCCAGTCAGAGCCACAACACACACACAAACACACCTACACACACACACAGACACAGACACTGGGAGGGGGTGGGGGGTAGGCAAGCAAGCAGGGAGGGAGGCAGGGAGGGAGGCAGGGAACTGGTGAGAGTTAGGGTGGTGGGTTAAGCGAGGGAATATTAATTCTACTTTGCCACTAATTTGTATCCATCTGCTATCAAGTTGTCCTCCGCCTGTGGTTTTATGTTGATCAGATATTAGCCTCCAACAACACCCATAATTAAACAACACATGTCAAAGGAGAAATGGAAACGTACTCCACATTTGATTATTATACCTCCATATTATAGTCATATATATATATTTATATATATATATATATAACACACAATTATAAATCATTAAACTTCCACCATCGGCTTGTTTATTTTAATTGTAATTTTTGTAATTTAATGTAATGAATCAGGGTTTTGCTATTTACCTGACTGGATCTTCTGGGAGCAATACGACCCAACAGCATTAGAATAATTGTCCTGTAGAGAGGTATGTCTTAATCGCTGCATCAGGTGGTTTTGAACTCTCACAAAAGGGCTTGGTATCCAGGGACTAGTTGGATGGCTGCCCAATAACAAAATGACTTGAACCATATTGTACAATTTAATGATCTAACTAGCTTATTGTAGAGTGGCGCAACACCATTCTGTCTAAACAGCGTCTGCGCCCTGGCCTCTCCAGCCTTTCATGTGCTTCATATCGCTCCCTCTTTCATCAGGGCACCCCGCTGTGCCTTTTCAGTGGAGGGGTCCGGTCGCCAAACGGGATTAGCTTCCAATTGGTACTTGTCCAGTTCTGTTCTGATTTTTATGAAAAGAGGCTTAACTAACCTTCAGCATCAATAGGGTCTCCCGTGGGGGTAATGTGCCTCTCCAATTGTTTACCTTGCAATTAACACCTTGGATAGGCCTTGGCAAGGAAAGGCTCAAGTGTAATTCGCATTAGAATCTCAATTCAGTCGGAAAATGTTGTTATTATGACCCGGGCCACTGGAGAGGGTAGACAAATCTCTAGTGGTAACATGGAGTCTTTAGGAAAGCCCACCCCCCCATCACCTGCACTCTGGGAATGTTGGCCGAACTGATGGACAGATCACTGAGACGACAAGGGCGTCTGTTGTTCAGGTGTAGACGATATAATCTTTGCTTTGGTCCTCATATGCTGATGATTAACAAATAGTGTTTAATTGGTAATAAACTTTGCCTTGTCTGACTGCATGTTGCAGGTGTAGTCACTTACTGTAGCCTTAAGAGTCCATCATCGCACAGGCGTGATTGAATTTGGGTATGCCGTTATGTGTCATCTGATACGGTTATGTTATGCTAATCGCACTGTTTTTCAGCAGAATGTTGCAAAAAAGGCAATATAAGACATTAAGGTAAATGAAAGCCAGATTTCCAGAATGTGTCATTTGCTGTCTGTTGTGGAGCTGAGGTGTACTAACAAGACAGACATCCCTAAGACATCTGTTAATATCGAACCATTTGTGACACAAACTTGTGGTGCACATCTATTGAAAGGGTGCCGTGCTGGTCATTGCCAGTTTCAGCTCACACACACAGCCTTCGCTTTAGCCCACATTCATCAGGAGCTGTCAGCGGCAGTTGACTTGTCCCATAGACAATCGCCATGACCAAATGATTGCTGCTGCAAACTCGTAAGGAACTCCATTCAAATCAGAGGTGTCTCTGGAACACGTGGATGTGTTTAGTTTTTCTGTAAGATGCCCACAAGCCATGCTATCAACCATAAGCTAAGCTCAAGAGTCAAAGGAAAATCACCCTCATCAGGTGACCTTAGAAATTAGTTCCTTAAAAATGACCAGTTGTTTTAAATTGAGTAGTGTCTGTGGAACAAGCAGGTGGACACCCACAGGCACAACGACAGTAGTAAGGGTAAACAGTACATTGTACGAAAATGATGTAAACAAACTTTTTCCCGAACAATAAAATAAACATTTCTACTTTTCCCCATCATTTGGATACAAAATAGGAGTAAATAATAATAAAAGAAAATCTCCATATTTCATGGAAAACTGTAAATGTTGTCCTATGAGTCATTTAAGGCCCATTTGTTTTCTCATCAAATACTTTTCCATCCAGCTACATAAGTTTTACAACTCCCTATCAAAACACAAAATGAACAATTCAAAACTCATCTTAAATTTTTTTTATACGTTGCACTTGCAGAATTTAGTGCCTTGGACCTTAATGTTAAATAACAGAGGAACTGAAGGTGACCAATGAGCTCAGAATATACTAGCCATGCCAGATATGAACATCATGTCAGCCTGTCTCTGGAAATCTGTCTGGTCAGTCCTGTCTGGGCTGCTCTGGTCTGTCTGGGCTGCTCTGGTCTGTCTGGGTTGCTCTGGTCTGTCTGGGCTGGTCAGTCTGGTCTGTCTGGGCTGGTCAGTCTGGTCTGTCTGGGCTGGTCAGTCCTGTCTGGGCTGGTCAGTCCTGTTTGGTCTGGGCTGGTCAGTTCTTCTGGGCTGGTCTGGTTTGTCAGGGCTGGTCTGGTCTGTCTGGGCTGGTCAGTCTGGTCTGTCTGGGCTGGTCAGTCTGGTCGGGGCTGGTCAGTCTGGTCTGGTCAGTCTGGGCTGGTCAGTTAAGTCTGGGCTGGTCAGTCTGGTCTGTCTGGGCTGGTCAGTCTGGTCTGTCTGGGCTGGTCAGTCTGGTCTGGGCTGGTCTGGTCAGTCTGGGCTGGTCAGTCTGGTCTGTCTGGGCTGGTCTGGTCAGTCTGGGCTGGTCATTCTGGTCTGGGCTGGTCTGGTCAGTCTGGGCTGGTCAGTCTGGTCTGTCTGGGCTGGTCAGTCTGGTCTGTCTGGTCAGTTCAGTCTGGGCTGGTCAGTCTGGTCTGGGCTGGGCTGGTCAGTCTGGGCTGGTCAGTTCTGTCTAGACAGTTTGGTGTGGCCTGTCATGTCGTTCTCTGAGGTGTGTCTGTGATGAGAAGTCCTCGTGATGGCTCTTTAGACCTGGGATTGACATAGCCCTACTGAGCAGGCTGTCGTCATCATGCCTTGGATCAGCAGCAGGGATCTTATTTCAGGCGACACCAGGTGCAGGGTGTTTCAGGCCTGTTACATGATCCGGAGCGAATGTGCAGGGGGTCCATGTGTGACAGAGAGAGACACACAGATACAACGATAATAGGTGAAACAGGCCCTGTGACTAGGTCAGCCCTGTCTTTGCTGGAGTTGAGGAAAGGTCAGAGATTGGGTGGAGGTACCAGGAATAGGGGTGTGAGATGCCTGGGTGTCTGTGGGCCATGTGAGCCCCCCAGTGGGGAGGTCTGCCTGTCCCGAGCCAAACACCACCATCACCTCAGTGCCCCGCCATCATCAACCACACAGCACAAGAACAATAGCTGGTCAAAGTAGGGCAGTTTTGTCCCTCCCCCTAGTCCCAGTGTCTATCTGCAAGCCTTGTTTTTCAGTCTCTCATCCCTCATCTCTGCCCCC
>JACXGJ010009361.1:0-24476 GCA_016801105.1 Esox niger
TGTGTGTGTGTGTGTGTGTGTGTGTGTGTGTGTGTGTGTGTGTGTGTGTGTGTGTGTGTGTGTGTGTGTGTGTGTGTGTGTGTGTGTGTCATTTCTTCCACCTCACCCCTCATTACAAGGACTGATTAACTGTGCCACACAAAATTGGCCCTGTAGCTGCAAAAGAGGCAGGTCAGGGCAAATAATAATTTATCAACTGGTCCTGTGACAAAATTGCCTGGTACATTGAAAAAGACGATTCAAGAGGTAAACAATTTTTCCTCAAGGATCACAGTTGGTGAATAGCATTTTTTTTTATCTTGGAATCTCCATAACGACAATTAGACACCACCCCCATGGCAACAATATGTTTAAACATCTTGCTAGAAAACATATACAGACATTCATATTTTGAAATATTTGGAGATTGAAGGGGCTGGCTTTTCCTTAAAGATTCTATTGTGGAGAAATCTAGAATGTATTAGGTCTTACACCCATAGCATGATTCGATAGCAACAATTGGAATGCTTTTAGCTCAGTGTTTCTCATGCCTCTGTTATTGGCTACGTAATGTGTATCTGTCTTTGTAGTAACTATGGTGTTACAATAGGAGCTAAAATAAGTTGGGGTATGCTCCGATGCTAGTAATCGTTAGCTAGATGTTGTTTATTTGTCTTCTAAATTGTCCAGATGTATTGAGTTATTTCAGTTGTTAGGAATTAGACCCAATACAATGTTATGATTACAGTATGCATGTTTGATAAGGCCAGGAGATGGTCAACTCAAAGTATCGACAGACTTCATGAAATTATGCAAAAAATAATAATCCGCAGAAATTATCAGAAGAGAGCTGTGTACTTTCATTTCAGCTCAATCATTTCTCAAAAACAGAACATTTTCTTGTGATTTTTCATCTCAGTCTCAAGACTTGAGTCCAACTGAACCTGTGGTCTGAATTTAAGAGGGCAGTCCACAAGTGCAAGCCTAAGACTTAAATTACTAACCTTGAAATGTACTGCATAGAGGAGTTGTCCAAGATGCCTCCAAAAGTGAGCCAAACTTGTCAGACGTTACAGGAAGAGGTTCAGTGCTGTTATCTACTCCACGTGAGCCTTCATGAAGTATTGATTATACGGGTGTCAGTATTTTGAAACCTATGTTTTCGGAAAAAAAATTATACTACTGATTGAAATGTTGTTTGAAATTACGAGAGAAGTCAAAGTGCACGTATCCTCCTTAAGATTTAGCTCAAAATATGACTTCCTTGTGCTATGCATCTTTTCAATAAATTTTTGCTCATTTTCAAGAAGGGTGCCTATACCTTTTGAGTTGACCATATATGTCCTTTTTTTGCTCTGAAAAACTGTCAGACAGGTACTGTAGGGTGTTTTTACTTTTAGGGTGAGGGAGAAACAAGCTTCTCCAGGGTATCTGCTAATTCCTCGCTATTGCATTGTAGCTGGGAGTGGAGTTCTGACATTCAGGCATTAATGCAGGCTCCGAAAAAGGTCCTTATGTCTTGTCAGCGGGAACACAGAGATGCCATCAGAGACAGATGTTTTTTCTTTCTCTAGCCTGGAGCTATGCCTGCATCCTGATGGTTTTCTGATCTACCTGGTGTGCAAGTAGACAACATGAATCTCTACTGTGGATGAACGACATGACTCGTTCAGATTAGTCCTGGTCTTGGTTGTGCTTGTTGAACATCATTTAGTCTGTGCCTTGCCTTTAGTAATTTCTCTACAAGTGGCAGAGATATTAAATGACAGCTATGAATATGTATTAACAAATGAAGGAAAAAGCCTACTTGGTCCCAGAGCAGTACTAGATATCCATCAGGTCTGAAATGTCTCAACAGTTTCCAGTGACTGCAGCATGACCATTCAATTGAGCTATTATCGTTCAGAGCCCACTTCATATTGTGGCTTTATGGTTCTGATATACTTCTTCTTTAGGTTTTCATACAAAATTGTCAAGTTTAGCAGCAAACTGTTGGAAGACTTCAATCTAAAATGCAGAACACTTAATGTTGAATACTGGTCATACGCAACAACTTCTTATCTACATTTTTAGTTAGTTATTGCAGCCCTAAAATACCGTATGGCTTACCGAACAATGTTGTGAGATTAGGATTTCAGGACCTCTTGTCTGTATAATATGTAATAATACAAGATAGTATTATTTGTGTGTAGCTTTGTCCTTGTCAATGTTTTACGGTTCTTTATTATGTTGTCTTGTGATTTGCTTTGCATTCATTCTCAGTAGCGCAGTAAAATATAAAATTGTTAAATTTCTCTACCTGTCTAGTCTGTTACTTTATGTTTTGTGTGAACACTGAGAAGATTTGCTCTTGCTTTGTCTGTAGTTAATAAAGTCCCATATCTTTTCCAGGTATCTCTGGGAAGAGTCAGATTCTATTTGCTTTGGTCTTCACCACTCGTTACCTGGACCTGCTAACCTCTTTCATTTCCTTCTACAACACCATCATGAAGGTAAGACTCGCAGTCCAACTGCATAACTGTGAACAGGTGTCCACTAGTGATTGCCAAACGTGGCTTCATTAGTGTTATTTTAGCTGCAGGATGTTATGCTGGCAGCTCTAAGACTTTCTTTATCACAATAAAAGCCATTGTTGAAATGTATTAGGCTATATAGTTAACAATCTTCTCTGTAAAAAGAACAGACAAGAACAACATTTGAAATGGACATAAACAAAATGACAGACCATATTGTTAACTATATTGCTGTATATATTTCAAGGATGGCTTTTTTGGGGGTAAAAAGAAAATCTGAGTTAGCGCTACTAGCATAATATCCTGCTGCTTGAAGAACGGCAATGAAGCCTTCAATGGACATCCCTAGTGTCCAAATCCTTGTCAAGGTATACTGATGATGCCTGAGGGTCCAGCATTAAGTGGTCCAAATTCAAACAGCCCTACCCAGTGGGAATCGGTGATTAGTTGAACAGGACTACTCTGTCATGTCACACTCAAGCAAATCTTTTCACTAAGGATAACATCTACAGTGATTTTAGAAAGAATTCCTGCACTTTCTCCACGTTTTGTTATTGAGTGAATTTCTAATTGATGGCTTTTTGTACCATCAACCTACATGCAATACCCCTTAATGACAATTCAAAAACCTCAACAAATGACAAATTATGAATGTCTTGTTATAATTTGGGCCACAATTGTTGGAGTTGTCATCATGAACACTGTAATCATCGAATCTGTCTGGGGATTTTGAGAAATTCTCTATAGACTGCATTCATAAGAAAGACGGTCTAGATTTAGCCATGTTCTCATGTTCTCCTGTTTGTTCTCCACTTGTTTTCAGCTGATCTACATTGGTTGTGCCTACGCTACAGTCTACCTGATTTACATGAAGTTCAAGGCCACTTACGATGGTAACCATGACAGCTTCCGATTGGAGTTCCTGGTTGTTCCTGTAGGGGGCCTTGCCTGTCTAGTCAACCATGACTTCTCTTTCCTGGAGGTTAGAGACCATTACGACGCATAAAAGGCCTATAGAAAATCAAGCATTTGTTTCTTTTTCCTTTATATAGGTACAATCCCTAATCCCAATTTTAAAGGAAATTTTTCTTATTGTGAAATGAAATTATGAATTAAAAATATATATAAAATATGATGAACTAGTTTTCCCCTCTCTGGGTTAATACATTGTGTAAGCACCTGTAGCATAGTTAGTCTTTGCCTTAATTGCTGTGAATGTGTGCTTGAGTCAAGATCTTACAAAAGTATTTTGTCTTGTTCCTTTTATTTCTCTGTGTCCACGCCTCTTGTCAGATCCTGTGGACGTTTTCCATCTACCTGGAGTCTGTGGCCATCCTGCCTCAGCTCTTCATGATCAGTAAGACAGGCGAGGCGGAGACCATAACCACCCACTACCTGTTTTTCCTTGGTCTGTACCGGGCCTTGTACCTTTTCAACTGGATCTGGCGCTTTTACTTCGAGGGCTTCTTTGACATGATTGCCATTGTGGCTGGAGTGGTTCAGACCATCCTCTACTGCGACTTCTTTTACCTTTATGTCACCAAAGGTGAGTGTCCAACCAAATGTTTACTTGTCAAACCTCTACTTTTTAGTTTTTATCTGTTTGTTTGCTGTTTGACTTTCTGGTTTAAAGCATTTTCTGTATGAATGGATGTTTTCCTGTACATTAGAGCTGCACAATTAATCAAAATCATAATAAAATAATGAGAGGTCTGATCACGCCTCTCACTTGTCCAATCTATTAAAAGTGGGTTTAACTGACAACCGAAAAAGTTTTTTTTAGGAATTCTCTCTAATAAGGAAAAATATACAAATGATTAGATTAGATTATTTATCTTGGGTTGTTTGGGAAAATCTTGGGTTCCAGAGAGATTACAAATTAATGCAATATGCAAAACCTGTAAGACTGGTTGGAACAAGCTTACTTAAACATCTGAGACAGCGCCATAAAATGCCTGGCAAAGAATTCACTTGACCAAACCATTTGGTACATGGCTAGCCAAGACCAGCCTGGTCATCAATAATCAGGGGTGGCGGGACTGTTTTGTGACAGGGTGTGGGATTTCCTATTTCAATGGGCATATTAGTAGGCCTAAAGATGTCATTTAGCTCTATATGCACAGTCATACAAATAAATAATGAATTTATCGATAGGTAATTTGTTGTTTATTCGTCTATTGCAAAAGTGGGAAAATAGCATATAGAAAACAGAAGAAAATGGCCTAACAAAATGATCCTTTATGCTTATGAAAAATGTTGCCTACAGGCTATAAACATTCACTAAACGTATCACAACTGAAACAACTTGAAAGTGCATTAATTCAAAATCGTAAAATATTTAACAGTAAACCATAAAGGTTGAAAAACATAATAAGAATAGCCTAAACACTGTCTTATAAAATATGTAGACCTAAAGCATTTACAAAGTGTGAAAGGAATAGCCCTATATATGTTCAGACAAACACCAATGCCAATCACATATTATTCGTCCAAAGAAGTGCTCTAAACTACATCGAAAGGAAATGTTGACATGATAAACAACTGTCAAATCACAATGTCTACCATATTGTGCAGCAATACTGTACGTGAATGATATTGCTAGAGAGACACATTTTGCTCCATTTTCTTTTTCTGATATTAATATTATTATCATAATTTTCAGTGCTAAAAGGAAAGAAGCTGAGCCTGCCAGCATAAGCCTTTCAGATGGAGACTCCATGTCTCCCAGCAGACTCAGGGCGCGTGGAGATGACATCACAAAAATCCTCTAAACAAGCACAGGATGCCTGAGAGACAGTGAATCGGGAAAAAAACACTAGTCTTCATGAGTAACAGTGAACTGGTAAATGTCTAACGGCTCCGACTGAACAAGACGTCATCCCAGGTCTTCATGCAGTCTTTGGATATGTGTGTAGCATCTTGCCTTACCTTTTTCATTACTGTTCAATATAGGAAAAGTTTCTTTTTTTCCCCCTCTTCGTTTTCTATGTGTTTATAATGGCTCAACATACTTTGTATTGTATTGAATTGGGTTGACTTAGTGCAACATACCATGCTGAACTTGGTTATTAAATGTACAAATGTAAAGTATTTTAAGCAGGATTAGGTTAGTTAAAATAATAACAGTGCCCTTAAAAAGCTGAGGGATGGGACAGGAGGAATGTAACCACTCTGATATCTATCTCTAGATGCAAGGACTGTCCATGATATCAACATTATAGTGTAAACCATGTTTTGAAGCTGTGGAGTGTTTGTTTACATTTCATTTTTTATAACATTGGAGTGAAACAGTGATATTTTGGGGTAAAATTGTTTTGTAAAACCCCCCCACCCTCGGCCCAAATTTACAAGTAAATTTACATTCGTTTTTGTGGGTACTCTGCTTAAGATATATTATTTTGCTCTCATGTAAAGCTCGCTTTTCTTGGATACCTTTGCAGAAACTTGTTTTCAGAAACATGAAATGTCATGTTAAATTTGCTTTTCAAGTTTGTCAAATTTAATCGAAGTATTTAATTTTCCAAAACCATCAGTCACTCATCTTGGTGTTTTATGTTGAATATGCATGAAGTTCCAATCTTAAATGGTATATCACCCTGAGCATCAGAAACTATAAACAGAGTTTATTGCTTTACATAGGGTCATCATTGGATGGTTGTCAAACATTTAGTTTTCCATATCACAAAATGGCCTTTGGTTATGGTTTTCACAGCGTTTGGAATTTGTATAAACATTTAGAATTATACTGGGATGAGGATCAAAACTCTAGCAGCCCCAATACATGGCCACTTTTGTTTAGCTGTTGATATAAAGATGCAGTAATTTCTCAGTGACAGGTTAAATGCATAGTTTATTAAAGATGGGGTTGTTGTCTACTGTAGGACAGGGTTGAGGAGCAACAATACTTTTTTTATTGTGGATGCATACCAGTTTAATGCTGATTAAAAAAAATATATAGACTTCATGTCTTTCCAGTAGTGTGTTTTACATTGTATGAAATCCCATGATGCCACCTCACCTCCAATAAACATTTTTATAGAAAACCTTTACATTTTTATGTATTGTCATGTGATTTTTCAGGCTGTGTAGATGGGGGCCTCTTAGACTATTTTCCTGTTATTGCCTCTGTGTACAGTCAACGAGAAAACAAAAATCCCAAACTTGGTAAATACTTAAAATGGCTCATATTATGGTGATGGACTAATGTTTTTATACATGTATTAGAAAATGACTAATAAAAGTACAGAATCAAAAATTATTCAAACCCCTGACCAATTCTCTATTATTATTGAATTATCAATAGTTTTATAGTGACGGTTTTATTTGTGTAAATATTTGTTAAAGAAATAAGTGATATAAAGTCCATATACCCCTGTTAAAATGCCAGGTGTTTGTGGTGTATAAAAATTTGACAAAGAAATCATGTCAGAAGGTTTTCCACATTTAATGTGACCTATAACAACATTGAAAAACAAACCAAATTATTTGATCGGGAGAAAAATAAAAGCACAATAACCTGGTTGCGTAAGTGTGCACACTCTTGAACTAATACTTTGTTGAAATGTTTTAGATTTTATTCTCCTCTGAACTGGAACTCCGGCTTGTAACGCTCTGAGCCGGAACTCCGGCTTGTAATGCTCTGAGCAGGAGCTACAGCTCGGGATGCTCCTCTGAGTGGGAGCACTGGCTCGTAATGCTCTGGGGCTCCACTGAGCTGGAGCAAAGGATTGGGCTGCTCCTCTGAGCTAGAGCTCTGGATCGTAATGTTCTGGGGCTCTTCTGAGCCGGAACTCCAGATCGTAATGCTCCTCTGAGCCGGAGCTCCGGATCGTAATGTTCTGGGGCTCTTCTGAGCCGGAGCTCCAGATTGTAATGCTCTGGGGCTCCACTGAGCCGGAGCTCTGGATCGTAATGCTCCTCTGAGCCGGATTTCCGGATCGTAATGCTATGGGGCTCCTCTGAACCAGAGCTTCGGATTGGGCTGCTCCAGATCGAAATGCTCTGGGGCTCCTCTGAGCCGGAGCTCTGGATCGTAATGCCTCCTTGTCCGGAGCTCCGAATCGTAATGCTCTGGGGCTCCACTGAGCCGGAGCTCCGAATCATAATGCTCTTGGGCTCCTGTGAGCCGGAGCTCCGGACCGTAATGTTCCTCTGAGCCGGAGCTCCGGATTGTAATGCTATAGGGCTCGTCTGAGCCGGAGCTCGGGACTGTAATGCTTGTCTGAGCCGGAGCTCCGGATCGTAATGCTCTAGGGCACCTCTGAGCCGGAGCTCCGGATCGTATTGCTCCTCTGAGCCGGAGCTCCGGATCGTAATGCTCTAGGGCACCTCTGAGCCGGAGCTCCGGATCGTATTGCTCCTCTGAGCCGGAGCTCCGGATCGTAATGCTGCTCTGAGCCAGAGCTCCGGATCGTAATGTTACTCTGAGCCGGAGCTCCGGACCGTAATGCACCTCTGAGACAGAGCTCCAGATCGTAATGCTCTGGGGCTCTTCTGAGCCGGAGCTCCGGACCGTAATGCACCTCTGAGACAGAGCTCCAGATCATAATGCTCCTCTGAGCTGGAGCTCTGGACCGTAATGCACCTCTGAGACAAAGCTCCAGATCGTAATGCTCTGGGGCTCTTCTGAGCCGGAGATTTGGCTCGGACTGCTCCTCTGAGCAGATGGATTGCTCATCTGAGCCGGAGATTCATCTGCCAGTCCGGCAGGACTTGCTTTCCTGAGCTTCAGGTGAGATACTGCAGCCATGGCACAAGAAATAGACCAATGAGTCTGAGCCCTGAGTGCATCTCCCTCTCGGGTCATGGCCTGCTTCTGAGTGGAACCCGATTTGGCCCTTTACGAGGCCCAGGTACCATCCAAAACCCATTTTTGGCCTCTCTGCCTGAGAGTGTGATGTATGCATTTGGCCCCTGAATGGCTGTTACTTTCAGGTGATGCCTGGCCTTTACCGAACCCTTCCTAGGTGTGAGATGCCTTGGTACTGAGACTAAATTGTATCAATAGTTTTCCTTCCCTTACGCCCCTCCCTTTGAGTCTGCAAGTTTCAAGTCTCCAGATGCACCGAATAAGAGAGTAATTCAGAACAATGAAATTCTTGTGACATGGCACACGGCATCTATGCAGTAATAATTAAGAAATGTATAAAGCAAAAATATACATAACAATGTAAACTAGCCGCCATTTCAAAGAGTGTAGAATGGGGAATATGAACAATAGCAGAGGCCGTGCAGAGGTTGTGCTTCTGCTTTGTGTGGAGGTTCTTTGGGAGGGCCTGTGTTTTCTTTGGCTCCGTGTAATATCCCCATGGTGGATCCCAGTGAGGGATGGCGAAGGAACCTTTGGTTATGTCTATAAGCTTTGTTTCTTGAGGGGGTAACAAGGTGCCAGCCTTCTTGGGCCCCTGGGTAATAACTTTATTATTATTATTGGGTAATAACATTACCCAAGGTTATTGGAGCTAAAGGTGGCTCAACCAGTCATTTAGTGTAAAGGGGAAATCTCTTTCACACCTGTGTCAAAAACAATAATGATTAATAAGCCACATGGTTGGCAGGGTGTTCATAGGTGGAGTCATGCTGATCAACTCTCCAATGCCCGCCTGTTGTGGCTGAGAGGAGGCATGGCCATAATAATGTATTCATTGTGACAAACAATAAAAGGGGATTGAATAATAAAAGAAATCTGGTAGAAGTTATTGAATTCTGTAATATATATAGAATACATATATTTTATTAGCAAAATTATTTGCACCCTAAAAGATAAAGATAGCAAACATTGCTAAATAAAAACACACACCATAGACAACGAGTTGTAAATCATTATAGCCATAATATATACATATTAAAAATTGTGGCTTGATATACTGAGTTCATTATTTGCTTAAAGAAAAATTATAGGAATTCTATAACCCTACAATTTAATGCAATACTCTTGCCTAATGCATTCTTAATACATTCTCGTATGTTTGGTCAACAACCCAGCAGTTGTGGGAAGACGAATCCGGAGAGAAAAAAATAAATTCATGTAATTCAAGGCTTCCAGGGAGAACCTATATGGAGCTAGCTACAATAAAGATTTGCTACCACAATGGAAACGTATATAAGCCCGTCTGTTTAAGAGCGTAGGTGAAATGACAAAAACGTGATGTTAAATGTTTTATTCTGTGCCCGTCCTAAGCACCCTTTATATCTCTTCTAAATTGGGACTTTTATTTAGAAGTGTTCACGCAAATTCCACTTGTGGCTAATCCTTATTCTGGCTAGCTTCACATAGATATAGGGAGGGACTATAGCAAGGATATTGCCGTTTCAATTTGAACGTCTTAGGTAATACGCATAGGATTTTCGTTGAGAAAATACCAGAAATCATTGTGGCGGGGTAAGAGGAAATATTCTCAGGGCCTATTTGTTCAAGAAAGGCAAGAAATGGAGTTAGAGGACGGAGTAGTGTACCAGGACGAACCCGGGACATCGGCTGTGATGTCGGAGCGGGTATCCGGCCTGGCCAACTCCATTTACCGCGAGTTCGAGAGACTAATAGGAAAATACGACGAAGACGTGGTAAAAGATCTGATGCCTCTCGTTGTTGCAGTGTTGGAGAACTTGGATTCAGTATTCGCGGAAAATCAGGAGCAAGAAGTGGACCTAGAACTGTTAAAGGAGGACAACGAACAGCTCATCACTCAATACGAACGGGAGAAAGCACTGAGGAAACATGCAGAGGAGGTGAGCCCAGGCAGAAAACCGGGAGAAGGAGAGATAGAGGGAGAAAGAGAGGGAGGACATTGACAGCGGATTTTGTAACGTTACCTCGTTGCAAAGCCACGCAAGCCAGTTTTTCATCACCAAAGCGACTGATGTAGAACATGCACGTGGTGCAACGTTGTCAACAAGGGGTGCCCGCGAGGCTATAATAGTCTTGTTTGTCTTGAGCTATATGAGCCACGTTACCGATGTCTGCTTCTCAGTCAGATTCGAGCAGCCTTTGTATATGATCAGTTTAGTATCATGCTAATACTAGCATACACATCCATCGTGTATTCATAATCTATATTTCATTATAATGCACTTAAACCAAAGATGCAAAACGATTTTTATGGTAAATAATGACGTCATTGTATCGCAATCAAAGTTTGAACCAAGCTTGCTACGGCGATGTTGACCATTGAATACTGGCCTATTATTTTGTGGGCGTAAGCAAGTTCTGCTTACGCCCACATGTACTATTTTAATAACATATTCAAAATACACCAAAATCTACCATCACTGTGACATTTCTCAAGTTTTACCTCTGAAACTTCAAAAATGTGAGTAACATTATGTAACATAATTTTTGTTTCTAGGTAGTAAGTGTTATTTCGTAATTACATTGCGTGCACAATTATTAGGCACATCTTATTTCTCAAGATTTTATTTTATTTTTGAACAATCACATGCTTTATGTCAATCCAAAATATAATTAAACCTCAAACCTGAATGTTAATCAAAGGGAAAGTTAGTTTTGATCTTTCTCAGGGGAATACATAAGAATCGAGAATTATTAGGCAACAATTGGTGTGCAGAATTATTTGGCAACTAATTAAAAAAAACTTCTGCCAACTGTTTATTCAACATTTTTAACGTAAGTGTAACAAATATGTAACACAAAATGACAACTGATAAAAAAAATGTCATTTCTAAAATATTCAGTGACCAATATAACCACCCTTCTTTTCAATAACTGCCATGAGCCATCCATCCATTGAGTCCGTCAGTTTCTTGATCTGTTCACGATCATCTTTCACTGAAGTAGCAACCACAGCCTCTCAAATGCCATTCAAAGAGGTGTATTGTCTTCCCTGACTGTAAATCTCACGTTTGAGAAGGGCCCACAAATTCTCAATAGAATTGAAATCAAGAGAGGAGGGGGGCCAGGTTATTATTCGGGCATCTTTGTGGCCCTTGCTGGGTAGTCAAGTACTTGGACACATGTGATGGAGCATTGTCCTGCACAAAGATCAAGACCTTGAATGCTGAGGACTTCTTCCTGTACCACTGTTTAAAGAAAGTATCTTGTAGAAACTGGCAGTAGATATGGGTTTTGAGTTTCAGTCTGTCTTCAACCCAAAAAGGTCCAACAACCTTGTTCTTAATGAAAGGAGCCCATACCAGTACCCCTCCTCCACCGGGCTGGTGACTGACTGAAGTGCTGCCTGGTCCATCAAGAGTCACTGTCATTTAATCTGTCCATAAAGCCTTGGAAAATACTTACTTACTTCAGGTATTTCTTACCCAATCTATACAGTACATTTCAAATCTTATTCAGTGCTTGATGTGTTTCAGACTTCTTGATTTTGACCATGTCTCTAAGCACTTGACCTTTTACTTATGGCCACTCCTGGTAAGTTGCAGTTCTGAAATATGATGGCACTGGAGGATAATGGGTTCCTGGTAGCTTCATGTTGAATTTTTCTCAAGTCTTATGCAGTTAATTTGCGTTTTTTCTTTTCCATTATTTATTAACACCCCTATTTGGAACAAAACCTTTGATTGTCCGGTGGTCACGCTTCTATAGTTTAGCTATTTCAAGAGAGTTGCTTCTGTCTGAAAAGCATTAAAAAACTGTTTTACCTGAGGTCATGAAGCTGCCTAATCATTATATACATCAGGACATTAGGTGTTATTCACTGTTGCCACACCCCCATTACACTAATAAATTGTACCTGAAAATGATTCAATCCAATGAGCATTCAAGTTTATATGGTTTGGAGTTAAATAATGTGGGGGAAAGCCAGGTTTGTGGGGAATAATAGCCATTTTCTATAATTCTGAGGCAAAAGCAATTAGGAAATAACACTACCCAGGAACCACACTTTTTCTACAGTATTACATGAATAAACCATTTGGCATATCTGGTTAATATGCTGAAGTGGTTTAGTTGTTATATAATTTTATGCTTGAGAACTACAACCTTTTGTGATAAGTGATATTCTTCAATTTGATAACCTAACAGCAAGTCCTGAGAGTATTCTTGTTTTTAGGCCACGAAAGGGCTTGCCACCAGCTAACTTAGTACTATGTCGTTTTAAAAATTGTACTGGTCAAAGCACAATTTTAAGGCTCTGTTATATCGGGACAGGGTCTATTTGCTGTAAATCAGTTCTGCACCTAAACATTATAGTCTCAAACAGTTCTTTAAAACTTGCTTAATAATGTAATCCATTGCAGTAGTGAATTACCAGGCATGTGCTTTTTGTGTATTCTGTTCATATGTAAAACTGATGATTTGTTCTGACTAAATGCATGAATGTGTGTGCCCATTTCACTTGTGTTTTTTCTTGATTACAATGAGAACCACAGTGGAAACAAGTAGAGAACGACCGATTGTATTGGATTGCCTATAAATCAGGGCTGATATGTCTGTTTTCTAGTCCATCGCTATCAACCATGTTTTATTGGTCTCTCTGATAATCCCCCTATATGAAATAACCAAGTTCACCCTCTAGGGTTGACTCTGAAAATGTTTGTCTGACCGCTATCTGGACATAACTACTTTATCCATTAGGACATATATCTACTTAAACAGTGAATATTTTTAGCAAGCTTAAAGCAGGTTCATTCTCTACTCTACTGGAGTAAAGTGAACATTATTGTATTGAGAAACTGTTGCGTTATTGCAGTAATCAAAATTGAATATGTTTTCCAAAAATGTGTTTTGTTGTATTTTCTAGTAACGTGCCTGGCATGTGGGCAATAAATACGTTTGCTAGTAGCTGGGTAGGTAGCTAGCGATGTGACCTGTTAGCAAATATTAGCTATGATAACTTACCTAAGTCTTTTAATGGGATATCAACAAACTGGCTTATCTAGTTAGATAAAAGTGGTTTTAGTATATCAGAGAACAAAGTAGCCAGCTTGCTGATCTTCATTTTGAATGCTCACCATTTGTTTTGTTTTGTACTTAGTGTATGCTGATCTGACAAGCAACCGTTGTTTATGTACATTTGCTGTAGGTAGTTGGAATAAATTATTGAAAAGTAATATGGAAAGTCAGATGATATGAACCACTTTAGCTGCGTGTGTGCCTGGGATCATTTGCTCTAATTCTCACTATGGGCAGATTGAGTCTGCTGGACAGTGGGCATTGTTGTTTAATCTTTAGCTAGATCAAGGTGTTACTACGGTATCAGAGAGATGAACAGCCATCGTTCTGGTTATCATTTTGAAGATTCACCATTTTGACAAAAAGCTATTTGATTTGCGGTGTATTGTCTGCTGATCTTACCAGTGACAGTTGTTTACATAAATTTACTTTTAAAGCTGAAGGATGTAACTTTCAAAACAGGAAGTATTTCCGCCTAATTTCCCCCAAAATCTTGGCTGTCGCTGGTGTGAGACAACCAGGGCCGGGGGGGGGGGGTAGGGTGCGGGTCAGCAGAGTGGCAGCTGAAATCGTCAGGTGGACGTAAAATCGAAAAGTAAAATCTTCATACAATAATACAATAATCTTCATTATATACTAAATTTATTAAAAGGAAATGTGTCTGATGAACAGGAGAATAGCCAGCTACTAGTCTAAACAGGCCCTGGTAATGTTTTCTGATTACAATACTACTTGCTGGGCTAGAAAACAACGCAAACAGCATGTGCAGATGGCAGATCGCCTCTTTATCCATGGAAAGTTAGCTAGTTAACCAAATTGGCCAATCGTTTTTGCCTGGTAATTAGTTATAACCAATTACTAACAACAGTTTGAGATTATTCTAGGCAGCTAACATTATCCTTGCTGGCTAACTGACGTAATTTGAAACTGGTAATAGTAGCAAAACTTGCAAACAATATCTGTTGGATAAATCTACAGCCAGTAATTATAGCCATGTCTGCTCGTTCTGTCTAGCTAGCCACATTAACACCAATAGGGCAATTACTAACAACATTGTGAGGTTAGCTGGGCAACTAGCTTTAGATAACCTTACTTACTTAACAGAAAAATTTACAAATCAGCGTCTGACTTTAATGCATTTTGCTTCTTGAGTTCCATCCATCTTGGATAGGAAGCTGCACCAATGTTCACTCCGAACGACGTCTGTCTGCCTCTCTTATCGGATTTGCTTTATTTTGATCCAAACCGTATATTCTTAGCTACCGTTACATTGTGAACTTCATCCATGTTTTTAATAGAATTGGCAAGCGTCCCTCACTGCTTCATGTACAAAATAACAGTAGCCATTACCTTATTTTGTCCACCCTCAGCTCTTGTTATTTACTTCAGCTTTAATATTCAAATAAGATGATTGTTGTAATATGGAAAGAAGAATGTGTTTTGCCTCAAAGTGTAACAATTATTGTTTCGACCAAGAAAGTTGTGTGAGTGTGTGTGTGTGTGTGTGTGTGTGTGTGTGTGTGTGTGTGTTTGTGTTTGTGTTCTCCATAGGGAAAGATTCAGTCAGCTGGACAGAAAGTGCATTGTTGTTTAATCATTTGTTTTTCAGTCCTTAGGCACTGGTAGATTTATTTTCATCTTTGTGACTTGCCAGAATATGTCATTGCCATTGAGCTGCAAGTTCACAGCAGTTGAAGAGTGCAATGTTTGGACATCGTAGTGAGGATAACAGGCAACCGAATATGACATGTGAAACAAACAAGATGTTAAAAGTCGTAGCCTCACTCTATATCATTATAGCTTTGGGAGCAAGTTACATCTTGCCCATTTCTTGACCAATGGCCTAAGTAGCCAATTGGCTGTTGTCAAATGTTGTACTGGAAGCTCTAACCAAAAGGTTAGGTGTTTTGAAAATGTATTTTGGCTCAGTTGTTAGAGCAGCATTCAGACCGCAATATATTCTCTTTTGACTTATTTTACAATAATGTTAAATTGTGACTTCTTCATTTTAGGAAATGTTTGTTGAATTTGGCCCCAACATTTTGTAATAATATTTCATGGAATATCTGCATTAAAGATCGGCTATCGGCCTTCTTTAAAAAATATGAATATTATTAGCATTGGGCATAAAACCAGGCATATCGCCAAGAAACTAGCCTTTGAACATTATTGTTTTTACCACCTGAATTGTTTGTGTTGTGTGTTATGTGTATCGTATATGTTGCCAGACATGAAACTATTTGTGTGTTTTAATGGGGGACTGTAGAATTCTGCCTCTAAACAATGCTATGACTTGTTGGCTCCTCTTGGTCCCTTACCAAACCAGACTGGTATAGTACTAGCTAGACCAGAGAGGTTCAGGGTAGGAAGGATGGTACTGCGAGTTTAAATAGGCAGTGTAAGGAGATTACAAGTCATTGCAAACTGATAGACAGACCGGCGAGAGTTTAAATGGGGAATATGTCAGTCAGTGATTAGTTTTGTAGAAAATGACTATGTGAAACATTAACCAAAAACATTAATTGCAGATGTCTACTGGTCGTTTTTGCTTATTTGAACTTGAATAGTACTGAAGATATCATACATATTTTCCCATTAAATGGTAAAATAAATCAAATCTAGTAGGATACAGTGTTATTTTAGGGTCTTTATTGGTGCCTTTATTGGTAGCAGTGTAGATTTACATACTTATAAACCAGGGTCATACACTAGACCCAGGGTCGTACACTAGACCCAGGGTCGTACACTAGACCCAGGGTCGTACACTAGAAAATGGCCTTCTTTTCAAGAATGCATCCTTGCACTACCAGATGGCTTAAAAACCTTTACAGGAACGTGGTCACTTGCTAGGTACTTTTGAACAAACTCTGTGTATTCAAAAAAAAAGGTAGCACCAATGATGCAACACTGTAATACATAGTAGCAATCAAAACTAAATATGCTGAAGCATGTGGTTTCCTCTCTATTTATCCTAATGGGTGAACACATTGAAAAAAATGTAGGACCGTTGGTTATTATAACTTGGGATAAAATGTGTAGTAAAACGCCACGGTCTGTACTTCTCACTGAAAGAACTTCATGTCACCATATTTACCCCAACACATTCTCTGTTTTCCATTTCTCATGCTCAACTTAACATTGCATTGACTTTTTTTGAGTCACTCCACAAAAATATATGTTGAGGTACGGTAGTGCATTTTACCAAGCTCAACCCAATCTGTCTTGAGTAAAGCCACATACAGGCAGGCTATTGTAACCCATCCATTTGGGGGATGCCCTTTTTGAAGTCCAGCCAAAACCGAAAGTGTTTATGAATACGTCAGTACACATTAACATTTATGAGATTTTCAAGCTCATGTTGAATAGAACATTCCTAATGACTCAGTGATCGGCAAAGTACAGACGTACAGTACACAGACACACACACTCCTGACAGAAGATTCTGTCCCCTGTCTCAGAAGCAGCAGGTGAAGTGACTCAGCAGTTTATCACAACTGCTCATCGGGTGGAGAGAAGAGAGGATGAGAGAGACGAGTGGAGAGAACGAGGTCAGGTTAGCAAGAGCAGAACACTTATAAGGACAAGAGTGGAATGGAGGACAGAAGAGAGACAAGACACTGGCATTTGCAGTATGAATGACTTTAACACTCTTTTGCAATGAGAGAGCGAGAGAGAGAGAGCTGTAGGATGCCGTATAAAGATGCACAAATTTGCTTTAGAACCCTGTTAGAAAAAGTACAATTGTTAGAGTTCTGATACTAAAATGTTTCTCAACTTTAGTGATACACACATCAAATGCAATGACGCACAACATTCATATACTTTTGACGCAAGAAGGAAATGTGCACCGCTATGACATAAAAGTCTACCTGAAATGTAGCCGAGTTCGCCCTTTCCTTAGAGCAACGCAAACACGATAGAAAGCCGGGAGTGGTTAAAAAAGGCTACTCTAGTACACAACAGCTGTGTAATCCAAACTTATAATGACATGCTTCTCTATTTTGTAGACTTCATAGAGTATTGGTACTTCTGCAACATAAACTAGTACAGAATACAAAACGACTGTTATTGGAATACACAAGATAGGATCTTACCCAGTGTTTAAGAGAGACCAATGAGCACAGCGACAGGATTCACCTTCCAACCGTTTGGTTACATTGCTGACAGCTTATATACTCATTAAATTATACAAACCTGTATACACAATAGGCATCCAGTGACAATGCAAATAGTAACGCTTTGGGATAAACTCTGGGATAGTTAATTAAAAAATCCCACAACCAACTGTAGGAAAACCAACCCCTTAATAATTCTAGCATTTCAGCCAGGCATTAGTATAGATGTTGTGGTTTACCATTCATAATGTGTAATTTTAATGCTTCCTGCAGAGATTACTGGTCAGGTCACTGAAATGCCAACTGGAGAAGCAGCTTATCTTGGTGAAACACACTGTGTCTATGTTTACTGAATAGGCCTATGTTCTTCAGGGTGGAGATGGTATTTTCTCACATTGCTGTGTAGATGCACTGAATTTGAATACATGTTGCACTGCCAACTGCATAGTCATCATTGCTGACAAAGGCCTGCCATACCTTTGAAAAACACTGAGTAGGATCTATTTTTTGCTGAATGTGAGACACAGTATTATCTGCTTCCAGTTGTTCAGTTTTGGTTAGATTCAACAATAGTTTGATCAAGTTCATGTCCAAAAAGAGATGGCATCCATTACATCTTCTATCTGCCAAATTTCCAATACCAATACGGAGCTTGCCTGTTATTAGCTTTAACTGTTTACAAAATTGAACAACTGTGAATCTTTTCCTCACAGCAGAAAACAAAACAACAGTGGTTAAAATTGAAAGCACCATGAGATTCGCTGAACGCCGCCCGACTTACATGATTTGTTTGCAGAATAGGGGTCGCCTTTCCCCAAAAGCAGATCTTGTATTGCCTCTTTCGACCCCAAAGCATTGACTCAGCCATGTCAAGCGATAATCTAACTTGGATCAGTGATTACTAGCAACTTGATCCAAGACTGATCCAAGACTCATCGCTTGCAGTATTACCCAGTCTAGGTTGACCTCTTCTGTGGGTGTTTTGGCTTATGTCAGTGTGTGTGTGTGGTGGTTGGGCCTTTTGCTGCCTGGCTGTGGGTCTTAGTGAGAGGAAATTGAATGTGACACAGGCCGTCTGTCTCTCCATAGTCCCATGCCCTGAGCGCTAAACTGAACTAAGCACAGGGTACTGTTCTAGGTTCTTCCACTCCATCCGAGCTGTGACACAAGACATTGAGACTGCAACACATACACACCAGCCCACCTCTGGGTTTCTTAGCCCAGGATGTCCAGAAACAAGGCAATAGGGGTGAGGTGGGCAACCTGGTTCTAGTATTGTAGGCTGGGTGGGTTATTGATGCCTGGTCATGTAAGCCCTTTGTTTTGATGGACAGGTCTCACTGAGATAGACTTCCTTCATGTTCATGTTGCCTAGTTTCTCTCTGGGACCTGGTTTTGTACAAGAAGACTTTGCCTATTCACTCTGCATTGGCCTGCTTGGTTTTTATCCAGACATAAAGAGAAAGCAATATCTGTTCCCTTCTTTTTAGGCCTGTCTACTGCAATGATTCTGCTGCTAATATTTTCCTTCATCATAACTGCCCTGTTTTTGTAATTACACTACGAGTGAAATCGTCGGTGTTTAGGCCAAATATAGGAAGAAATCTAGAGAGGACCCAAACTTTGACAAGTGGCAGTCCCACTCTGGCTGTGCCGGCTGAAGATTATAAGAGTACATTACCTTTTGTGGCCACATCAGTGCTTTTGCATGTTCAGACCAACAGGCCAGCAAATGCAGGTGGCTATGTCCTGAGTCTTTAGACAAAGTCCAGATCACCTGCAAAACCAGGTGGACAGTAAGTGTTTGTATGCTCATAAACACTATAGAACATTGGTATGGATACAAATAAATGTGAATACAGTGAAAGTAACAATAACTTATTATCTTGTCCAAAACATCATTGATATGTTGTGAGGTATCTTGAAGAGACATTCATTTTGATTTAGTCATTTTGGCAAAACTGGGCAAGTTGAGGGAAAAGAAGCAGTGGATCTCTGTGGACCAGAAGTGTCCAAAGAACAGTACTTAAATGCCACTTTCTTGAGGGACAGAAGGCAATCAAGTGAAGTGCTTGCTTAATATTTGGCTAGCATCCAAGTAGACCATGAGAGGAAATATTACAAGACCATGCTATATGGTCAAAAACAAGTAATTCTTTTACTTAAACAATTATTGATTCGTCGGTTGAAGCATTGTTCAAATGTGAATGACTTGGTGTCACATTGGCCCCCTACTGTAGGTGTGACTGTAAACTGATACTCAGGGGTCAGTTAGCGACTTCCGATCACTAAAATCTTGTTTACCCATGAATCGTTTGGTCACAAAAAGATAAATAAAAATATATATTTCAGTTTGAATCCTGCTTGAGCATTAGCCTGCGGAGGGCGAAGTATTGGGCATCTGAGTTTTGTGGGGTTAGGAATCCTATATGGTTGCCTTACCTTGTAATACTGTAGTGACTCCTTGTGGCGGCTTGGTTGCTTGTGAGTTTAATCAAGGAGGAAGGCTGGAGAGTATGTTCCTATCGCCAGGTAAGTATTCCGGTCTAAATGTCCATGTTGAGCAAGCAGCATTGTAAGAATCATGACATTGGGTTTGCTTCAGAAGACATCTTGGCATCATTTGTCCCGACTCCACTGGGATTTACTGTGATGAAGCAGGAATTGAATGTCAAAATGGTCATTGCAAGCTTGCAAAAAGTTTTCCACTCATTCGGTTATTTCATCAGAGCAATACTACCTATTTCAACCAAGATTTTAAATCAATATGATTAAACATGGACGCAAGCAATGAGCAAAGCCAGGCTTTTTTCCCAGGGCACACTTCTCTGACATGGCAGGAGGATGTGGGAGGGGAACGGAATTTCCGGGTGAACAAAAGACTTCTAGATTCGAGAGTCATTCTATCCTTTGGGATCATTTTGTAATGAGGATATTTCCCTGCTACTTGAAGTGCAGTCGGTGTCACATTTACCCTATGCGTAGGGTTTAGGGAAAACATTTTGACCTAGTTTTGCAATTGTGGTTAATTTTAGGGATGTAGTTGAATTTAACGAGGGTAGGGTTATGGTTTAGGACAAGGGCAAGGTCATAGGCAATATGTGTTTCTGAGTGTCAGGTCCCCATTACTATAGGAAAACAGTTATGGGTGTATTTGTGTGACAGAATATTTTTGTGTGTTACTGCCAGGTGTGTGTTTGTGTGTGTGTGTGTGTGTGTGTGTGTGAGAGAGAGAGACTATAATGTGTGTGCGAGTGTATTACTGACAGCTCTGTGTGTGTGTGTGTGTGTGTGTGTGTCTGAGCAGAAGTTTATTGAATTTGAAGACAGTCAGGAGCAGGAGAAGAAAGAACTTCAGAACCATGTGGGCAGAATGGAGTCCCAGTCCCGCCAGCTGGAGCTCAAGATCAAGAACTACGCTGACCAAAGTAAGTGCAAACACACCCACCGAGACACCCACTCTGTCATTCACACCCTGACACACCCACTCTGTGATTCACACTGAGGGTATAAGACATGAATGGGATCAGAGGATTACGGTTCCTCCTCTCCTTTCTAAGTGAAAGCCAAGCAGCACATCCCACTGGTGGATTTAGGAGAGCAGTCTGATGCGGCGCCTCTTGGAAACACAGACATCCACACTGTCAGATGTGATCATTCAGACCTCTGTAAGCAATGGCTTTTTAAAACAGGGAAATCCAGATTCTTAATCTGATACCATATTGGTTTGGAAAACATGAGTGTCAGTTCTCGGTTCTGTCGCCTCCTTTATTTTAGGCTCAGCACACAGGAGGAGATGGTAGCATGACAGCCCTATGTATAAACAGTCAGTCTCACCGCCCTGGCTTCTACCACTCCCAGTCTGTGGTGAATGATTAATGTGCCATTATGCTGACCCAGACATGCAGTATGTCTGCCCACAGGTCTTCTACATCCAGGGTAGAGTCCATAGATACTGTGTTCCTATTGTGGTTTGCTCTCTGAGAGGTTCCAATTTTTATGTCGTTCACCCGCATTCACAGTCCACCGTCATACTCCATTTTCCGTTCAAAGCTCAGAGATGGACCCCGTAGTGCTCCAGAGGATGTGTGTTAAGCCGACAGAGAGAAGTGCCCCTCCCATAGCTAATCACTAGGAGGCACGGCCCGTATGTGCTGCTCTTTTAGTAGCCCGTGATGTGAGTCATATGGTGGGTCATTTTTACACCACTGTATGCCTGTTACTGTAATGCATTAAACTGATGACAAACTCCATAAATAAATCAATGTTTTTTGATGACTGACAACAAGGCTACAATGACTGTAAGTCGCTTTGCTTAAAGGGATAGTTTGACCTAGATTCATATTTGGGTGAAACTTGGCTAAATATGAGTTGTTCTTGAGTCCATGGAGTATTTTTCACAACAAGACATTATTTCCCTCTGTCCCAACCTGGAATTAGCATTATTGGGATTGTCCAAATTCATGGATTTAATCTGTGGATCCAAAAAAGGTTACCCAAATACAGTGGGGCAAAAAAGTATTTAGTCAGCCACCAATCATGCAAGTTCTCTCACTTAAAAAGATGAGAGAGGCCTGTAATGTTCATCATAGACACACTTCAACTATGAGAGACAAAATGAGGGAAAGAAATCCAGAAAATCACATTGTAGGATTTCTAATGAATTTATTGGTAAATTATGGTGGAAAATAAGTATTTGGTCAATAACAAAAGTTAATCTCAATACTTTGTTATATACACTTTGTTGGCAATGACAGAGGTCAAATGTTTTCTGTAAGTCTTCACAAGGTTTTCACACACTGTTGCTGGTATTTTGGCCCATTCCTCCAGGCAGATCTCCTCTAGAGCAGTGATGTTTTGGGGCTGTCGCTGGGCAACACGGACTTTCAACTCTTTCGTTGCCCGGGCGGTGTGTTTGGGATCATTATCATGCTGAAAGACCCAGCCACTTTCATCTTCAATGCCCTTGCTGATGGAAGGAGGTTTTCACTCAAAATCTCACGATACATGGCCCCATTCATTCTTTCCTTTACACGGATCAGTCGTCCTGGTCCCTTTGCAGAAAAACAGCCCCAAAGCATGATGTTTCCACCCCCATGCTTCACCGTAGGTATGGTGTTCTTTGGATGCAACTCAGCATTCTTTCTCCTCCAAACACTTTTTACCAAAAAGTTATATTTTGGTTTCATCTGACCATATGACATTCTCCCAATCCTCTTCTGGATCATCCAAATGCTCTCTATCAAACCTCAGATGGGCCTGGATATGTACTGGCTTAAGCAGGGGGACACGTGTGGCACTGCAGGATTTGAGTCGCTGGCGGTGTAGTGTGTTACTGATGGTAGCTTTTGTTACTTTGGTCCCAGTTCTCTGCAGGTCATTCACTTGGTCCCCCCGTGTGGTTCTGGGATTTTTGCTCATCGTTCTTGTTATCATTTTGACCCCCCGGGGTGTGATCTTGTGTGGAGCCCCGGATCGAGGGAGATTATCAGTGGTCTTGTATGTCTTCCATTTTCTTATAATTGCTCCCACAGTTGATTTATTCACACCAAGCTGCTTACCTATTGCAGATTCAGTCTTCACAGCCTGGTGCAGGTCTACAATTTTGTTTCTGGTGTCCTTTGACACCTCTTTGGTCTTGGCCATAGTGGAGTTTGGAGTGTGACTGTTTGAGGTTGTGGACAGGTCTTTTATACTGATAACAAGTTCAAACAGGTGCAAATAATACAGGTAACGAGTGGAGGACAGAGGAGCCTCTTAAAGAAGAATCTACAGGTCTGTGAGAGCCAGAAATCTTGCTTGTTTGTAGGTGACCAAATACTTATTTTACTGAGGAATTCACCAATACATTCATTAAATATCCTACAATGTGATTCTCTGGATTTTTTTCCCGTATTTTGTCTCTCATAGTTGAAGTGTACCTATGATGCAATACAGGCCTCTCATCTTTTTAAGTGGGAGAACTTGCACAATTGGTGGCTGACTAAATACTTTTTTGCCCCACTGTGTGAATAAAGGTGGAGTCAACCCTTTAAGTGTCCGCTAAATGTGCGTTGAAATTAAAACGCATGGTGACACTGCACAGTAGGTGACTCTGGCTTGGGTTGAGACAGTGCAGAGCTGAGTGGTTATGCAACATTTTCAGATACAGACTGCTGAATTAAGTAGACATATACTATTATAGCTCCGAATCTGGACTTTTGTTGTTTGTCAGAACAATGTGATTCAGGAAATGAATAATCACTTATATATAATATCAACTCCACCACAGCTAGAGGACGTTAGATGGTCATGTATTTATATACAGTCCCTGCTGTACTGATTGGAGAAGGAAACTAATAATGATAATAATGAATACTACACCCACTACTAGATTACACTGCCCATCTGATGACATCATAATAAATGGCCTTGTGCGACTTGAATTCTTAGTGCTAGGACATCATGGAAATGCCCTTATTGAACTTGTCATGGTGGAACTAAGTTCCTGTCTAACAGCCCTGTCTGAGGAACACAAGCATTTATTCCAGGATGTTCTATTGTTAGCTCTGTACTACTAGTTCATCACCAAATAGCTTCAGTGAAACACTAACATGTTCTGTTTCATTAATTCCCATCAAATGCATACAGTACCTATATTCATTTTCACTGTCAACTTCCCTGTCCGATATTTTTGTATTTCATTTATTAGTTCACTTTATGAACAGAAAAATACTCTGAATCCCTCTAGAATAGTCCTGTACCTCTTTTTTCACATATTATCATAACATCTAAGCATTGTTTTCAATTCAAACATGACTGTAATAAGCCTGCAGCTCTCCACAGCGTTAATACCAGTGGAACTGATAGTATTGTGCCTGGCTGTTTTGTGGCTCAGCACAAAGCTTAGGATAAACCAGACAGGCTAATGAGAGGATTAGGGTGTTTTTGTCACCTCTTAAACCGGGTCTATTTAAAATAATTTGAGAGAGATTACTTGTCTCTGTATTTTGCTCCCTTTTGGCA
>JACXGJ010009362.1:0-24489 GCA_016801105.1 Esox niger
TGACCCCCGCAACATCCTTAACACTATATACAATATGCATGACCCCCGCAACATCCGTAACACTATATACAATATGCATGACCCCCGCAACATCCTTAACACTATATACAATATGCATGACTCCTCACCGTCCTTAACACTATATACAATATGCCTGACCCCCACACCATCCTTAACACTATATAAATCACCACCATTAGGCTCTAAGAAATAAGCAAACATGAAAAAAATCGAATAAATATTTGTGCTGTAATTAATTGCCACCTTGAGCCATTAGACCAATATTTGCCATTTCACTTTAATTGCGTACGCTGTTGTCCTTTCCTTTGTTGACCTGACGAATTCAAACCAAATCTGCTCCAGCCACCTTTGTTGTGGTTTTGGCTCAAGCCATTTTCTTTACTATCAGACGGCCTGGATTGCTTTGCCTTTCTAGGAACCTCTGGGAAGGTATGCGGATCCAGACTCAGTGTTGGGATAACAGATCTTTCTAGATGTACTGAGGATCATCTTACCCCGGCAGCATCCAACATTAGACTGGAGAGGTCTGACAAGGCCTCAGAGAAGAATGTGTGACCATGTGCTTCTCTCAGATCCATCCTGTCCCTTACATGAGGGTTTCATAAGGAGTCACAGTGAAGGAGTGTTATGGTAATTCTCTATGTAATATAGAATTAGAGACATCTCTTCTTGTATGTCAAGCGTTCTTTCATTTGTGTAGGTGCCTTATTACGGCTAATTTGTTCAAAAGAACATGGCATGTGCTGATTAATCCGTTTTATCGTGTACTACAGTCAGTGACACAGATGGGGGGACAACCGGTGACGTTGTCCCGGGCCCAGGCCAAGGGGGGGGCCATTTGGTTGACTTAAATATCCTTATTTATTAGTCAGTCAATCTTGGTATTTAGTACTACCTAGCCAAAACATTAAGCAATAAACGTTTATGACCTGTTTTATGAAAAGTAACATCATTGCTATTTATACATTTCTTAGGCCCGTGGTTTGGGTTCTAAACGTTCTATTTTGTCCCGAGCCCTGGTGTTCCTGACGGCGTCCCTGGCTACAGTATTCATTCTCCTTTGATCTCAAAGACAGAATGAAATATGGGTAACTGTCAATATGAAAGACTTCAATGCCTGAGGGATTCAGAGGACATTGACAGCAGCTGGAATTCACATCCCGTCTCAAGTATGTATCAAATAGTTTTCACTACTATGGCTGTGAAATTTAAACATCACCAGAGAGTGGCACTGATAAAAATTGCTTTAATGCTTTGTTTATCATCCACCCAAATTAGTTGTTGATAGGTCACTGCTACAGCCAGCATGACCGTCCATTTTCACCGTAACGCAACGCTGTGGAGACAGGATGTTTGTTCACATGGCAAAGCACTATTTCTAAAACAAGTCACTAATTCAGATTTGTTTTTAATTCATAAATAGTGACTACTCTTTGGCTTAGCAGGGCAGACTTGTAGAATCTGTGCCAAGGCACACGGATGCTGTTCTGGTTGCTTGCGGTTACCCAGCAACGTATGAATACAGGATGTCAGGCTTTCCTTTATTTTAGCCCTTACTCGTATCTCTAATCATGTGTGGTTTGGGGCTAATTTCCTCCAATTTGTCTTCCATTCTTCTCCTGGCCTATTTTATTAGTTTTCAGGTTAATAAGACTCTTGAGATTTCTGTATGTAATGGAGGACTCTTCAACAGCCAAGCATCATCCCAGCATCCTCCGTTCCTCAGCCCTAATGGATGACGTAGCACCTGAAGTACCCACACATGTCTAGTGGGGCAGTCTTGCGGGCTGGAATCTAAAGGCGAATTCAGGGTTGTGTTTCCTCTGAAGCAGCGCTAAGGACTTTGGTCTCTATTTATGTTTAGCTATGTAGGGAGTTTGTGTGTCTCGATTGTGGAATGTGAAAGAAGAAATGTTGGAAAATTGATATGATTTCTAATCAGAGGTTTACCCATTTAGTCACTGTAACCTTGACATTTCAAGACGAGCCACAAGTGTCTGATGTTGTCTGTAATCCGCCCTCTATCGGACCACCGGACTTCAGCAGCTGACCTGGATGTGTGTTGACTGTCAGAGTCTGAAATCAAACGCGTAGTTCATGCTATCTAGGGAGCAGGACACCATTTGGGGAGCATGCAGCCTCTGCCCTGTAAAGAATGTGGCAGTGTTCAAGCCCTTTAAAGTGACCAAGCGTTTAACCCAGATCTTCCGGGACAATACGGGCCCGCCTGCAGTCTAATTGAATATTCAGCTAATGAGGAAAATTGTCGTCTGTGGCATCAAACACAGGGCGGCGGCCCAATTGCAGCCCTGTTCCATATATGGTGCACTTTTTGTATCCAGAGTCCTTGTCAACAGTGCTTCACTATATAGTGTGTCGTTTGGTACGCGGGCCAGGTGCTCTCTTGGATCTTGTGGAGCACCCGATGCTGCGACATTAATAAAGATGGGGCTACGACGCTAAAAGAACCAGAGAGAGAAAGACATAGGGGGCTATTTAAATAGCTACTCAAAGAAACAGGGACCCCACAGCCAGATGCCTTCTTTGCATAACCTCCATGACACCTATTAATGAAGTGGCCGGTTGGAGACCATGCCTTGCTCATAGTTGGCCCTCCATGGTTCCTGCTCTTTGTATTTCAGGTTGCGTGTTTGATATCCCATTACAAGATAGTGGTCGAGAAAATTATTAGAATTACAACAGCTGGTGGCGCTGCAACTGTCTCGAGTTATACTTCGATAAATGTTATTGAACGTTGTTGTTGATGGCACTTTGTAATCTACTGGTTCAATCAATCAAATGTATTTATAAAGCCCTTTTTATACCAGCAGTTGTCACAAAGTTCTTTTACTAAACACCCAGCTTGAAACCCCAAGGAGCAAACAACAACAGTGTTGAAGCACAGTGGCTAGGAAGGACTCCCAACAAGGAACCGAATTTTAGGAAGAAACCTAGAGAGGAACTAAGGGTCACAGCGGTGACCAGTCCTCTTCTGTCTGTGCCGGGTGAGCATTTTAAGAGTAGTTGATGTTGTAATAATTAATAAATGCATGTGGACTCTGTGCAACCTAATCTAGGTCAAAGTCTTAATCAGATGGACAAGGACAGGGACAACCCGGGGGCTGTCAAGGAAAATCCAGCATCCAGTAAAAGGCCTCAGACAGGGCCCAACAGGCAGGAAGTCAATCCACCCACATTGCCATGCATCAACCAATGGGAGACCAACCAACCAATACAGAATGAGGGCCGAGTATTGCCAACAGAGTTTACTCCCACTGCTCAAGGAGCTCTATGGAGAGAACAGCAGGCCAGTGACTCCGCCCCTTGTGTTCTTGTGTAATTCTTTAAAATATTGCCTGTTCTTCTTATTGTATTAGATTGATTACATATTGCCCTTTCACCTATGAAAGTGATTTTTTTGCTCCTGTGATTTTAATCTCACTACATTAGGATTCATTTCACACTCTGGGCTGGAACTCAGAGCGGAGTTTATGCACTAAGGTTTTACAGCTTTATTATAATCTTCTCTTAGCATTCATTGTCCTTTATCGCTCACATTGTTTTATCTGCCCACATCATACCAGACATATACAGTTCATACATGGGCTTGCTGCCATATCCCACCAATCTGTAATCTGTCTGTCATCTCCTATGCTCTTCTGTCTTTAGACCAATCACTAGGGTCTTTATACCAATCGCCGGTGTCTTTATACCAATCACAAGGGTCTTTAGACCAATCACAAGGGTCTTTAGACCAATCACAAGGGTCTTTAGACCAATCACCAGGGTCTTTAGACCAAACACCAGGGTCTTTAGACTAGGGCTGCCCAACCCTGTTCCTGGAGATCTACGGTCTTGTAATCAGCAGTGTCTCTAGACCAGTCACCAGTGTATTCCAAACCCCAATGTTTTTAGGCCATGCACCAGTGTCTTTAGAAAACATAAATCTCCAGTCTTTAAGCCATGTGTATTTAAGCCAAAGCGTAAGTGTATTTCAGCCAAGTTCCAGTGTCTAAAGACAAGCTACCAGTATATTTAAGTCAAGCATTAGTGTATTTAAGTCGAGCTCCAGTGTCTAATGACGAAGTACCAGTGTATTTAAGCCAAGCATTAGTGTATTTAAAAAGGGAAAACACCTTAAAAAATGCTCTGTTTAGTTTTTGTCCCTTTAGTTGTCACTTGGTCAGGCTTTGGTTGAGTATAAAAGTCTTTAGACCTGCGTTTAGTTCAGACACCAGGTCCAGACATAGATAGAAATCACATCTTTGTATTTGTCAAAGTTTCATCTGTGGTAAAAGGTATTTGATGCTCTTCAGTGAAGTGAACAGTCTGTCCCATTTGGCTTCCATGGAATGGTAGACGTCCGTGCCACGGTGTCTTTCGTCTTCGTCGAAACCTGTTTCCGTTAATATAGGTTGCTCTGGTCCCTGCTGCAGTAGAGGGCAGTCTTACACCAATCTGGAGAGAAAACTGCTGGGAGCTCCTGACAAGCCGTCTGTCGTACCTCTCACACTTCAACCTTTCTAAACCCTGTCAAAGTTGCTGTGTGTTTGGGTTCACATGTAGGTCGACATCGATCCACATTTAGGTTTCTATCTGTGTAAATTCACATTGAAGGGTTCTATGTGAATACATTTACGTTGAGGTTAATATCTGAATTGGTTCATTGTTGATGTTTGAATAGGTTTAAATTTACGGTTGGTATCTGTAAATGTTTATTTTATGGTAAAAAGTATTTAAACAAGCAAAGGAACATCTGCCTGAATTATCAATTTCCATTATCCCAAAAAGTATTTTGAAAATTAACATAGCTGCGGTATATTATAGTGTAGAAGAGCTGTAGTATATTATTGAGAGTTATTTTTTATAGTACCGCTAAAGGTGTACGTGTTAATATGTACCAAGTAGGCACTCAAAAAACAAAGTATAATAAGATATTTTTCGAAGAACGTGAAGTGCATGTTTGTAGATAATGTGCCATATACTCTTCAAGGTGTTTTTGGATAATGTACAGTATGCTCATCAAGCTGTTCTTGGATAATGTACAATATGCTCATCAAGCTGTTCTTGGATAATGTAAAGTATACTCATCAAGGTGTTTTTGGATAATGTAAAGTATACTCATCAAGGTGTTTTTGGATAATGTAAAGTATACTCATCAGGCTGTGACAGGGGGGGACAACCGGTAACGTTGTCCTGGGGGTGGCCCAATTGGTTGGCTTCAATATAATTATTTATTAGTAAATCAATCTGGGTATTTATTACTATTGAGAAACGTTCCATTTTGTCCCGGGCCCTGGGATTCCTGTCGGCGTCCCTGATGTACAGTATACTCATCAAGGTGTTCTTGGATAATGTACAGTATGCTCTATATTTGCTGTGTTATTGAGCTGCCTTATCGGTCCTCGACGTTGTTAAAAAGGGCACCCAGCCAGTCACTTTGAACCAGCAACAGAAATACCCATTTACAGAACGTTATCACCTGAACTAGATAGAACAATCTCTGCTTGCATGGCACTGGGGGGAAATATTTCACCATGAACACACAACGCCACTGTGTTTCCATAGAAAAGCAACTGGCCGTATTTACCTTTGAAGTAAAACCATTTCCCTGGTCGTGTTAGGACACACTATACTTAGAACTTATATATAACAAGCATTGACAGGGAGCTGAATCAAAACCATCAGTTTGTTATAAATTAACAGGGCACAACCTGTATATTGATTATTTTGAAGAGTGTATATATAGTTGTATAAAACAAGAAAACAAATATTCAGAGGACAGCAAACAACAGCCACTTAACATGTACAAATGGTGTTTCAGCCCTGATCTTGTGATTTGTGGCAGGTCAGACCTAAAACGTGGCTGCTTGTCAGTTCACATAGTGTATGCAAATCAGCTCAATGAGGTACCTTAACTTTGGAGGGAGGGGAAAAACCCACCAATTGGTTGGCATGGAGACCTAATTGTCCCCCCATCCAACAGCTGTCAGAGTGCAATCTCTTTCCGAGTCCGTGGAGCAGGAGGTTATGGGAGTTAATACGAGCAGCTGCCCGTTCAATGTGGGGTTCACACAACATATTCATACAGAACATGTAGGTGGGCATGGCACACACTCTGCTGGGAAGTTAGTATTGTTTCTCTGGAGTTCTTGAAGTTGGCGTGTTTTCCAGCCCGCGGTTTGATATCCCGGTATCATGTTGTGTGAGTTAGTATCCTGTGTCTACACACACATTTATTTCTTGCATATAATTATTGTTATTATTATGTTTTGCTATTGCTCTGATTGGTTCATTGAGCAGAATGGGTTATGTGGTCCCACCAAGTATGAATGCATTTATGCTGTATGCATGTTCATATTCTGTATTAGAGTGTCTTTAAAGACCAGTCTAAACAAATGTCAAAGCCTTGTAGCCTGTTTGTTACTGCTAATATTTTTGTATTCTCTGAGTGGTAGATTCTGTCTGGAACTACCGCACAACACCAATAAGCTGACAGATGACAAAATGAGAAGGGAGAACACAAAACAAACAACATTATTATATTGACTAATCCTTTGATCTTCAGCATTTGTGTCTGTCTTTCCTTTCCTCTTCCCTAACCAAATAGGACGCTGCCCAGTCACACAAGACAGATGCAACACTCCATCTAATTTCACTCAAAATAGCTTGAGTGAAATGACGGAAAACCATCGCAATTTTCTCATTTTCCTGTGGGTGCCTCCAGCCCCCGGCTCCTTCAAAGGGAGTCAAGATGGCATGGGGGAGAAGGAGTGGTACATACCACAAAAATAATGTCATTTTCAGCACAATAGTCGTTTCACAGCAACATAGACCTTCAGACCATGGCTCTACCCAAATACTCTTATTTCTTATTCAGTGTACACTTGATGACTACATGTCTTTGGGCCCATGATACAAAGTGTTGCACTTAATCTGAAACAGGGCGGCATTTGGAAAGCGGCCCAGAAATCAGGACAATTCAAAACTCCGCTCCCTGCTCGTGATTATTCAGCGCTCAGATGAGGAAAACAGTCGAGGACGTTGGAATATGTTCTGGTCCAAGTCAGGTCCTTCACTGTACAATTATGGCAATTATGGAATAGGGAGAAGAGAGGAAGGACAAGGGGGAGAAAGAGGAGAGCATGGAGAGAGAGGGGAGGGAGGGAGATCAGACATGGCGTAGCCGGCATCCCGTCCTCTCCCTCTTCCAGCTTTTCATCTAAATACACTGATTGCAAAGACAACCGGTCATTAGACAGCATTGTCTTGGAAACATGTCTATGTTGTGGTCCATGGTGATCTGGACCTTGCTGTTCTGATGTCTGTCTGCATGTCAGTCAGAAGACCGTGGGTTTGTGGTGCCGTCTCAGGTGATCCCTGGTCAGGCAAACCGGTGACATTACTGGTCAAGTTGAGGGGTTCTCCTATGCAGTGAGACCGGTCCTACTCGGGATGCAGTGAGGCCGGTCCTACTCGGGATGCAGTGAGGCCGGTCCTACTCGGGATGCAGTGAGGCCGGTCCTACTCGGGATGCAGTGAGGCCGGTCCTACTCGGGATGATGTGACGCCGGTCCTACTCGGGATGATGTGACGCCGGTCCTACTCGGGATGCAGTGACGCCGGTCCTACTCGGGATGCAGTGAGGCCGGTCCTACTCGGGATGCAGTGAGGCCGGTCCTACTCGGGATGCAGTGAGGCCGGTCCTACTCGGGATGCAGTGAGGCCGGTCCTACTCGGGATGCAGTGAGGCCGGTGGTATTCCCAGGAACAGTGCGAGCAGTCCTACTCCTGGCATGCAGTTGGAGTTGGAAGCTGGCTGCTGCAACTGTGTTTGAGTAGCTCTGAATCTGCCCAAGTACAACTGCCCTGCTACCAAACAAAGCCACCCTGGGTTAGGGTTGGTAATTAGCCTCGTCAGTAGTCTCTGATCCGGGGCACATTAATCAATAACACTATCAATAGCGTGTTAATTCAGTATAGACATCAATCAATGTTACCATCAATAGGACGTTGACTTCCTTTATTACAGACCGGGATTTATTTTGAAAGAGAATTTAAAGACCAGGAGAAATATTTGACTTGTGCGTCAGGGGTGACGGGACGGGTCAGAGGAACCCCTCGTAGTAAATCTCTCCCTGTGATGTTGCTATAGATTTCCTTGTCTTGTTGTGGTTCGGGTCTAATTGAAAGGAGGATGATGGGAGTTGATGGGTCACAGGGTTATTCAACCATACTGATGATACACATGGCAAGCTGCCTGCACACGCTGTACACACTGCTATTGCTTTTTCCCATTTGGATTCCCATTGGCTGGCACTATGGCAACAAACACAGTACAGGAACACACATAAAATCATAAAAATGAAAACAATTTATTTGTTGGTTTTCCAATTGTTTGTGTATCTGATTTCTGCTGCCTCACTGGAGTCTACTCACGGTAAATTCAGTGATCAGACATGATCACACACCTGTCTGTTTAAGGTCCCACTGTTGGCAGTGCATTTCAGAGCAAAAACCAAGCCATGACATTGAAAGAATTGTCCATAGAGCTCAGAGACAGGTATATGTCAAGGCATAGACCAAGAACACAGTGGAAGTTTTGAACTACCAAACACATCTAAGAGCTTGCTGTCTGGCCAAACTTGAGCAATTTGGGGGAGAAATGCCTCAGTGAATGAGGTGACCAAGAATCAGATGGTCACTGTGAAGAACTCCAGAGTTCCTAAATGGAGTTGGGAAAACCCTCTAGAAGGACAACTATCTCTGTGGCATGCCATTGAGGATAAAGCTTCTCCTCAGTAAGAGGCACATGACAGCCCATTAAATCTTTCAGATAATGAGATACACGATTCTCTGGTCTGCTTAAATTAAGATTTGTCCTGAATTACAAAAATCACGTCCGGAGGAAACCAGGCACTTCTCAACGACCAGACCAATAACATCCCTACAGTGAAGCAAGGTGGTGGCAGCATAATGCTGTGGGAATGTTTTTCAGCGGCATGGACTGGAAGATGTCGGGATTGATGGAATTGCCTGCCAAGATATCACAGGAGTAGTTTTGGGAAGGTCTTTAAATGTCCTTGATTGGCTCAGACAGAACTTGATTTGTACCTGATTTAAGAGCTTGACATCTGTAGAGAAGTACGAAGAAGACTCTGTGATCACTGCCAAAAATGCTTCAACAAAGTACTGAATAATGGGGTCTGAAAATTCTAAAAGCCTGTTTTAAAAAAATATATATATGTATGTGTTTTTGTGTGTAGATCAATAAGAAAAAAACGATTTAATCAATTTTACAATTAGCCTGTAACGTTACCAAATGCGAAAAAGTGAAGGGGTCTGAATCCGTATGTTTCCATTCCCTGTGTCTGTCCAACATTTCCACACTCCTCCCCGAGAGCACAACAAAAGAGCATAGCTGTGACCTCTATGGCAAACCTCACATCCACCGCGAACCGCTACTATCACCACCAACAAAGGAGCATGGATTGAGGAGGCAACACGAACAAGGTATTAGAAGCTTGGCTATATAATTCCTCATTGTTAAACCTATTTCATGCTACTTTGACAATCTCATTTAATTAAACACGGCTTGAATACAAGCACTCAACTTCTGATGACCTGCCAGTAACACAAACCTGGGTAAATTAGAATAATGGGGAACTTAAATTTTCACAAAGAAGCAAACATTCTAAGGGTCATGAGGCCCTTCAACTATGAAATGACTGTACATGAGATGAATGTTAGGAAGAAAAGTCTTGATTGTTCCGATGTGCAAGTAATTCTTTATAAATGGAAGTGCATGCTTTTTTTATCTCATTATTTTTGCAAAGCAGCAGGTAACCACAGTTACGATCAGCTACAATAATGGAAGGCAATTGTAAAGGAAAGGGAAAAAATGACATATTAATCTAACCATTGATCAAATGTCTCATCCCAGAGATCTACCATTTCACCCTCAGAAAAACAGTTCGATATGAACGAAAGCAGCTTTTAGTGAGGACTAAAAGGAGTAAAATCAGATCCCTGCCATCTCCTTGTCCATCTGTCTGACAGGTCTGTACTCTGTGCATGTGCCCCGTCAGCAAACAGGACGTTTTACTCTCAAGGGTCCTAGGGTCTACAGCCTGGCTTCCACAAAGGATCAAAGTAGGGGTCAGAATTGTGAGGTAGGGGACAGATGAATGGTAATGTAGGGGTGGAAATGTGAGGTAGGGGACAGATGAATGGTAATGTAGGGGTGGAAATGTGAGGTAGGGGACAGATGAATGGTAATGTAGGGGTGGAAATGTGAGGTAGGGGACAGATGAATGGTAATGTAGAGGTGGAAATGTGAGGTAGTGGAGGGCTGAAGGGTGACAAGAGTTAGAAGTGTGAGGTAGAAGTCAGAGAGAAGAAGGTTAAGGTAGGGGTCAGGAAGGTGTTGCATGGAGAGGTAAAGGGTGAGCTAGGGGTTAGAATGACGAGGTAATGGAGAGGTCAAGGGTGAGGTAGTGGTCAGATGAGTAAGAGAGAGGAGAAAGGTGAGGAAGGTTGAGGAATTGTGTGGTAGGGAGAGGTGAAGGGTGAGAGAGGTCAGAGGGGTGAGGTATGGATGAGTAGAAGGTTGAGGTAGTGGTCAGAAGGGGGAGTTAGAAGTCAGAAGGCAGAACAGTAAGGTAGATGTCAAAGGGGTGACTGGTGAGGTAGTGTTCAGAGGAGAAGGGTGAGGTAATGGTAAGAAGGGTGAGGTAATGGTGAGAAGGGGGAGTTAGAAGGGTGAGGTAGTTTTCAGAGAAGGTTGAGGTAGTGGTGAGAAGGGGGAGTTAGAAGGACTGGTTAGGACAAAGTAGGGTAATCATGATGTGTGAGTTAGGGGTCAGAGGGTCGAGGTATGGATGGAAGTGGTTACCAGTCTGTTGGGCATGTTGGGGGGGTTCGATTTGGTGGTTGGGGTCGATTGGTTTGGGGTGGGTGTCTTAGGGTAGGGTGGGTAGGTTGAAGTTGCTTTAGATTGTATGTTAGGGTGGGACTGGGTAGGTGGTTTAGGGTGAGAAAGGGTGGGTGGGTTAGGTTGGGTTTAGGTGGGACAGACATGGTGACGTCTGAGACGGATAGCTCCTCTTCTCCTGGTGGGGTGGTTCGGGGGAGGCAGGAGACAGAGAGCCTGCGCCTCCCTCTCAGGGGACGTTTCTAATGTGGTGGCGGAGCCTCCCAGCCGCCGGCCTGGGCACTTGCTTTCACCGCCGGTAACCAGATCACTGCTCTCAGTGCAACGCCCTGCGCTAAAAAGCTAACAGTCTGGATTCAGAAGGCGTCTGTGGTCACAGCTCCCTCTTTTTCTCTTGCTGACTGTCTCATTGTCTTTCTCTCTCTCTTTCAATCTCTCTGTCCCCTATTTTCCCCATTTCCCTTTGCTTATCTTTGTCTTGTGTTGGTTTCCTCCAGGAGTCCAGTAGGTGTGTGCCCTTTATTTTACAGGGACAAACCTGTGTAAACAGAACTGAATAATAGGTCCTCTTTTCCTTCACCACAGCTCCAGTTCCCCCAATATCAAAAATATCTGCATTATCTTAATAACAGACATGTTTGATGTTCCTCTAATTACTTATTCAACCAAACATTTTTGAGATAATGAATGTGTGTCACACTATTCCATAACGGCTAGAAATGCCACACACGTCTGTCCAAATGTTTGCCTGAATTGACACAAAACTATGGCATATTTTAGCGTTTTCTTCACGAACAGGATGTTCACCACAACCAAATGTGGTGTCACATGATTCTGCAACAGTTCTGGAATTTGGAGGGAAATTTGCACAGAATTTGCCCAGCTGGAAATATACTTACCGATACTGGGACAGCTTTTTTAGCTTCTGTTCTGCTAATGCACAGTCTGCCTGACAGACATTGCACATGTCAACATGCTAAGTTTTAGGGATATTTTTGCTTGTTTGAGTACCACAACAATGATATTTAGTTTGTTGATAGTTATACAGGTTTGCAAGTAATATTTTTTTTATTTTAACCTTCATTTTGCCAGGCAAGTCAAATAAGGATGGCTTTTTATTCACAAAAACAATTTGTCAAGAGGCCGAAAGCCTCCTGAAGGATGTGGGGATTGAGATTAAATTAAAAAAACAAACAGACCGACACATGGCACAGTGTCGACCAAAATACATTAAAAGTCACATAAGAGACACACACCACCACAGAGGTACAACTTAACGACATTAAAAAAAGTCACATAGAGCGACAGCACTAAACTAGCAACGCTGTAGGACGTTAACGTGTTTAGATCAATAGGCAAAGACCCCAACAGGATACTCACAACACGAAGCAGTTACAGGTGTCAGTGAATGTGTTGGCCATTTTCTTTTGAAGAGCAGGTTCTCTATGTGGAGTGAGTGGGGTCCAGTAGACGTCTCAGATTGGAGGGGACTGAGGACCAAAAGGGTATTGGAACAAAGCACTAACCACTGGGTCTGGTGTCTGTCTACAGTGATTGACAGTTTATGGAGGTGTACAGAGTGCAAGGATGTTTCGTGTAAGGAATATTGTTGGCAAACCTGACGGCTAAATGGTCGAGAACATATAGCCATTCAAGAGCAGTCTTGCCCACCAAAAATCCAGCGTGGGTGAAAGTCAAAACTCAATGAATATCTGTTGGTAATGTGCGTTCTATAAATACCTTGCATCCTACGGGAAACTCTTTGCCGTCAATGTAGACTGAAGAACCACGAGACAGACTCCAGACCAGACGTCATGATCATGAGATCAGGTTCTGAAAGGAAGACATTGGTCCATACATCTAGAGTCCTTAGTGACTTCTTAGTATGTCTGGTAAGAATAGCTTGGTAATAGATTGGTCTACATACCGTTGATCTGGACAATAATAGCACTTTTTTATATGGGACTGTGTATGTATCTGAAAAGGTTCTCTCAAAATGTCTACCAATATATGGTGCTGCAATTCAGTTTTTCAGTCTAATAGCAATGGTTTTGTACTGTAAGGAGCAGTTAATAACACACAAATCTGTATTTACATTGATTTAAAAAGAGCTTTATTACTATGAACCCTCCTGCAGATAGTGGATCCTAATTTGAATCAGTGGACATGTTTTTAGTGGTGGACACTTTTTTGGAAGAAAAGCATTACATTTGACAATGAAAATATATATGATGTTATTTTGAGGGTCCCAACAGTGTTTCTGTAGATGCTTTACAAATGATCCATTGACTATCGATAACATTTTTGCTGACTTTGATAACTTTTACTCTTTATTTTAATCCCAACCCAAACCCATACCATAAATCTTATTCTAAATGTAACCATAACTCTAACTGTAGCAAGCAGTTCCTTACTAACAGATAGGTTGTTGAAAGATTTTGATATTTTTGCTTCCACTTATCTATAGAACATCTACAGATGGAACTTAGCACTCATAAAATAATCCGTAACAAAAAAGTCACTATTTTACACCTATAATACACTAAGTTTAAATGTCTTTGCATTGTGAGGAAGTTTTTCCTGAATGTTCGTTGCGCCTAGGACTGGTTACTTCAGAATTTCCGGTCAAACACGTGTAGATGTTTGCACAACGGACGAGCTGGATGTCCACCTGCGTCGGCAGCCCATTAGGAGATCACACGATGCATCTGTAGGTCTCCGAAGATAAACGACCTTTCACATGATTCCTGCTGGGACAAACAGAAAGTTTATCATTTCCTATACTCTTAGCCCCATAGCCCCAACAAACAAAGAGGACACTCTGAGCGTCACTCCTGGCCCAGACTCACAACAATGTATTGATATCCCCCCTCGGCAGCCCCCCCAGCGCTCCCCCGCTGAGCGCAAAGTGAGTATAGGGTGTCCACAGCCTCCAAGGTTGGCGCCAACCTCTCTCTTCTGTGAACCACAAACCAGAATTAATCGCAAATCAATCGAACAAGGTACGACTGATCAGTAAACCAATTAGTAATTGTACCTCTTCCTCTGGGTCTTCCTTTTCACCACAAAGCTTTCACTGTTTAAATTCACTCTTTCATTTTTCATACAATATGGGTTTTGACTTCCTTGCCGTGTCGGTGGCCTTAATGTGTTCTTGTGGCACTGGATTTTCCGATTCACAGACGCGTGGCAATGTCCTGCAGTTTGACAAACAAATGGACGTCTGTGCCACTGGAAAGAACTTCATCACAATTATCCTCATCAATGCTTTTGATGTGTATTATTCCTTAAGATTTGAGCTTGAAGATTCCTGCCAATAGAAATGTATGATTTTGAGATCCCAGAAACATCTGTAGGTGACCTGGAAACGCAGATAATTTCTTATTTGCTGGGTATACATTCCTTAATACGTTTTCTGTCCCTTAATTTCTCAGGTTTTCTTTTTAGGAGAATTTCCTTGTCATTGATCTTCATACTGTACTTGCTATACAATCTGAATGTCTATAAAATGGAGCAAAGTAAAGGATAAGGTTTTACTTGCATATTGTTGAAGAAATGTAAAACATATTAGCAAATAATTACGCTCCAGAATTGCATGGATATGTGCTCTTCATGTTACAGAAATATCACCATGTACCTTCTTCGCCACTCTGTACCTCTTCAAACCTCTGGAATGAAGGATTGTCCGTGTTAGTTTTAGACAACTGGCGGTCATGAATGATAGAGAAATGTCATGTTGCTGACAGACAAATTTGACTGCTAAATATGTCACACATCAGAATGAGGACGCAGTTAAGACGATCAAAGTATTTAGGCCGTCTGATTTCAACAGAAGATCCGCGCCTCTGTGTCTTCGCTAGATGTTTCTTGGAGCATAATCGCCCCCCGATTTCAGCATAGCCTCAGGAGTCTCGTTGAAGAAAACCCATGGATTCATCGCAAATGGCACACTATTCCCTATATAGGTCACTACTTTCAGTCAATATTTCTGTGCTATGAAGAGAGTAGAGTGCGATTTGGGACAAGGTCTGTAATTTAGGTGGATATTTACTGGGCAGAAGGGTGTAATCTAACCAAACGGCGAGGACAGTGGGAACATCCTTGTCTGTGCCATAATAATCTACTGTATTCTGTGGCGGGGGGGGTTGTGTTGACAGCTGATGGGTCATTTTCCTGTCTATCTGTCAAAAGAGAAAGCTGGACACGAGCTACGATTTGTCTGGACTCCTGTCTTTGACCAAGCCTTGAATGGATTGATACTTTCCTTCTCTTCACACCTCGGCCACCTGGAACCTTTTTTGATGCCATGTTGACTTGACCATCTCAGTCTGATCGTATACAGACATCGTATGTTAACGGGGTAATCCACTGCTGGGAACACATCATGAACCTACTAATCATTTTGTTAAGTGTAAAAATATGTGACAATGTTAATGAATGATTAATGGATGATATACATTCCAGAACGGCGACAAGTTCTCTGCCATTGTTTCATCAAAGCGCTAATCGGAGTGTGTGGGAACCGTCAGCAGTACCGAGCACAAAGCCTGGCCTATCTTAGAACACATACCGTGTCAGTCACTGTTCGGTTTCACTGTACACTCAGTTTGGTTTACCTGCGCGCTCATAATCGCAAATGTGGGAATTCAGAAATGATTGCTCATGTGACAAACCAACGTCAGAGAACTTCACAGTAACATTGTTTTTTACTCGCGATAACATTCATGACAATCAGTCCATGTGATTTGTGATAAGGAGCCCGGATAAGGATGTTTGCTCCAAGAAAATACGCTGTTTACACAGATATCAAAGACATTTTGTCTAATCTAGAAAGGCAAATGAGAAAACTCTACAGTACAGGGATTTACAATAAGTATCAGGTTGTGTGTTTTTGAAAGAGTCTCCAATTATAGCAGTCCAGTAATAATTAGTCTGTATTGAAGTAATTTGCTGTAATTCCATTCATGCATTGTTGAAACAGCCAAGTACTCCAGGAATAGAGAGAGAGAGTGAGAGTAAAGAAAAAGAAAAAGAAGGAGCAATAATAGGAAGAGATGGAGCAAAAAGCACATTCTTTATCCAACGCAGAAAATAAATCAAATATTGATGAGGCAACCCTACTGAGTCGAAGATCTCATTAATTATTTGATTTAGTGAAAAGAAAAAGAAAAAAGCCAAATAAGAGCTAGAAAAGGATGGGTCAGGTTAATACCTTGATGTACCATCTCTAGATCTTTTAATGTATTCATTCTTCCTGCGCTTCCTGGCCTGGTCTGAAAGAGGAGCGAGGAGGAGCGCGGAGAGAGAGGAGAGACCGCTGAATAGATTCCATTAATTTAATTGAAGCAGGCCCTGACAAAAGATAAAACATCTCAGTCCCACATCTCTTCAGAGAGGCTGCGGGCTGGCGAATGGCTGCCGGGTTGTGGGGTGCTGCGCCGAGCGGAGCTGAGGACCTCTTAGTAAACAACTCACTGTCCGCAAACAGAGACCCGGAGAGCACGAGACAAGCTCCATAGAGACATCAAGGACATGAAATATGTTAGCGAGGAGAGGCTGAATGGAGACTTAAGAGGCCCCATCTCTCCCCTTTTCTCCTTTTCTTTGCTCCTCTCCTCGGACTGTCACTTTCCTGTCCTCCTGCATCAGTATTCTACCTGCAGCCCCGTTCCAGGTATCTATCTGGACGGCAGCTTCTTGGAAATTGTGAGATGATTTTTTTGACTTACACATATACACACACACACGCACACACACATGCAAACACAAGCACATACACACACATACACCCAGAAATCTTGCACTCTCTCCCCTTCTTCCTCTCTTAAACAAAAACAAACACACACACACACACGTGTATGATTGATAACAGAAGAGATCTGTGACATTCACCAATGTTCACAGATGATTAGAAAATATATTCTAAATTGGATTACAACATATCAGTTTGCTGGCAGACAAGCACAATGTCCTACTGCTGAAAGAATTGTGAATCCTTCTCTGTTTGAAAAGGGGGAGCAAATTGTCCCCAACTCGCCAACCATTCAGCACGCTGGTGTTTCGTTATGCCACATTCTTACGTGATTGTCCCTCATCTTGCTAGCAGGGGCGTTTCTCTACCGGCTGAATAGCAGCACAAATCCCAGGGGAATCCCATTAGAGAAGGACAGTTCTGTTGTCGAGACCCGTGGGTAAGGAAGGCCTCCTGTGTCCCCCATGGAAAAACATAATCCACAGGCCAATCTCCATCCGGTGCCGAGTGGCCTGGCCCAGCGGTCTGGCCCAGCGGTCTGGATGGCCCAGCGGTCTGGCCCAGCGGTCTGGATGGCCCAGCGGTCTGGCCCAGCAGTCTGGCCCAGCGGTCTGGATGACTCAGCGGTCTGGCCCAGCGGTCTGGATGACTCAGCGGTCTGGCTACAGTTGTCTTCCACGGCCTTGGTCGACTGACCTCTGATCGGTTGCCATGGAGCCAGAACACAATGATCCTGATCACCAGACACATGTGACAGACTTTTTTTTAAATGCTATCGAACTCTAACCAATCAGCAGCAAGTGAGGACCTGGTTCGAATCAGGCTAGGAAGACACCTTCAGTGTGACACTGCCAGAGAGGGGAATTTGCAGAGCCAGAGTGCCTTAAAGAATAACTCCACTACAGCTCACCTACTTTATGTATATATTGCTGAGGACAGCAATGGTACAATTGTATACACATAAAAACAAAACATCTCAACCCAATCTAGTATTAGGAAATTGGAATATTGCAGTAGAATCTGGAGCTATTGACCTCCATGTATTTGGGTTCATATGATACCAGAGGTTTTTACATTCATAGCAAATGTATTGAAATACTGATTAGAACAAAATATAAACATAATTAAACAGCTATTTCTGAAACACCGTTGTCCGGCTATAATAATCCCAAACAATCGCAAAACAGTGTCTCGTTCGAATGATTCTGAATCCAATAAACAAAATGTTCACTTTGAAAGGTTTAGAAGATAACACGTGAAAAAGATGAGAGTTCTGTTTGTGTGTATGAGCTGTTATGGAATGTTAGCCTTTCGGCTGAAACCTGTGTCCGTTTGTGGTGTCCTTCAGGTCAGTGTGTGGGCTCCAAAGACTGGGCAGATACAGTACCCCTCCAAAACAGCCACATCTCCCGTCTGAACATAATAAGGGAAGCCAGTCCAATAAATCATTACAAATATTGGTATTTTCATTAAATAAACAAACACTGATTTATTAGGCATGCAGTTATTACGTACAAATATAATTATAAATACTGCATCAGGGACTTTGAAGCTATAAGCCCAGTGCTTGGTCCGATCCATAACGTGTCTGTAGGTTATGCTGTCAGTACTGTGATGGATACCACATGCCCTGTAATCCAGTAGTCCTCCCAGCAATCCACTTTGGTTCTATAAATGCATCGTTTTCATCTAGTTGTTCTCAGAAATGAAACAATGAAGACCTAAAAGGTTTCTCAAATGAACACATAATGATGTCGTGTTAAGATCACATGCCTCTCCAGATCATACTTAGTAGCCCCTGAAAGAAACTTAAGAATATCTGTGGTGAATCAATAGTGAAATTGTCTTATCTATTTTCCTGGCCTTCCATTCTTAGCTTACATCATCTAAACAGCTGTGTGGGTCAAATCATCTTGTAAAGTGCATTGTGGACGTGTGTGTCCCGCGAAGGCACAGACAGGGATACAGACACAGAGAAAAAGAGGGAGGGACAGAAATAGAGGAAGCGTGAGGAGTGACAGAGAGGGAATCTGGTAATACGCTGTGTTTTAGCGGTTGACACTAAGTAGTTCATATATCGCTATTAAGTGATTTAAGGAGAGCCTTGACCTTCTACTGATACTCACCATTACTCAAACACACTTCCTCTAGCTTAGTGATACTCACCATTACTCAAACACACTTCTTCTGGCTCTGTGATACTCACCATTACTCAAACACACTTCTTCTGGCTCTGTGATACTCACCATTACTCAAACACACTTCTTCTGGCTCTGTGATACTCACCATTACTCAAACACACTTCTTCTGGCTCTGTGATACTCACCATTACTCAAACACACTTCCTCTGGCTCAGTGATACTCACCATTACTCAAACACACTTCCTCTGGCTCTGTGGCCTGCAATGCATTGTCTTCATCTTCCTCTCGCCTTCTTTTTGTTTCTCGCTTGCACACACATTCTGTGGGTGTGTGTGTGTGTCTGTGTGTGTGTGTTTGTGTGGGTGTGTAACACACTTGTTTTTCCAAGTTCATTCCAGAATTGCTAATTTCACAATAGCTTTGCAGCTTATCATCATTGCATCTGTTGAATTTGTTATCTTTTGTATGGAGTAAGATAAACTAATCTGCTCAAGTCAAATAATGGAAACATACATCAGCTGAATAGCTCTTGAATTGAAAGTGAGTACAATGTTTAGAAAGGGTCACACAATCTTTTGCACTGAGATTACATTTTGCACCTACCAACTAAGCAAATATTGTCTTAAGAATGGTTGGAAAGTTTATATGTTGGCCTATCTGTAAAATATGCAGCCTGGCTTTACTGATTGTCCACACACACACACACACGCACATGCGCACGCATGTACGCGCACACACACACGCACGCATTTTCCCTCTTTTCTTCTTATCCCTTCTCTGGCTTTCCTCTCCATCTCTCCTTTACTCTTATCTTCTCTCTATTTTTGACTTCATTGGGAGGAAGGATAGTCCAGTGGAACATAACTGGCATAGGTGTGTGTGTGTGTGTGTGTGTGTGATGTGATAGAAAGCAGCGTGTACCCATGTGTATTTCTCGGCAGAAATGTGGGTTCTTGATCAGATTAAATAGCAGCAGGTGAAACATGAGGGTATTTAGACAACAGCAGACATTTTATCTTCTGCTTCCCTTTGACAACCGGTTTCTGGGCCTGGAGATTTGGACTGGCTGAAGCGTTGAATCACCACGGCGTTTGGAGATAAACATCTTCACTTTTAAACACTTGCTTAGACACATGGTGGATTAGGTTTGATTTGACCTGAGATGGAACCGTGTGATGGATCAGGTGAAAAGATGACAGATAAAATGGATCTGCATGGGAAGATATCAAAGAATGTTTGCTACTTTGATATTTAATAGCATAGGGGTGATAAAGGTATTGACACACTGGCAATACAAAAGTAACACAGCTTTGAAGTCAATAGTTGAATGTTCAGTCCACGAACTCACGTTTCCTACGTACAGACTAAATGCAAATTAAAAGATGCCTTTGGGTAAATCGAACCTGCCAAGAACAGTTAAGACGGAGTTCCTCACAGATTATCACTTATTGTCCTTTACGGATAGCATATTGTAACGTATCAAAAAGATGGTCAGGCCCAGTTGATATAAAATTTTTGGGCTACCTGGGCCAAGAGATCTCAGTTCCATTTTATTAGTTGTTTCGAATACCATTGCTTCAGAAGAAAGTCGTTGTTTCAAAGTGAAGTTGGCATGGAAGGTTGGGTGAAGGGCATCCTATAATATGGTTGGGTTAATTCTCTTGATTTTTTTTATGACATTCTTGATTAAGTCTATGCTTTTGCCCCAGCAACTCCCAACACACTCAGAACAGCCGTTTTCACGATGCGTCCTCTTAAACACATGCATTGCCATTCAGGTTTTAATCATCCTTCCTGATCAAACAAAACATCTGAAACAGAAGAAACACTCTTTGGCTTCGACCAGCACAAGAAACTGAAAAAGGCTGGACTGAGCATAAGGGAAGGCTACATTTGAAATCTAGTTTGTAACCGTATTTTTTTTACCTGTTACAATATTCATCCAACCCACGGTATCAAGGATCTAGGTGTTCTTTGACCTCTTTGATGACGGCTGTGAAGACATAGCCACTTGACTAACAAGACGACATGTCTTCTGGTAATGGCAGGAAATATATAAATGGCAACAACACATGGCGGATCAACCGAAGCTGGCAACTCAGGTCAAAATATCATTTTCTTTCCACAAGGCCGTTCATGTTATCTGAGGTGAATTTCCGCGTTTGTTTCTGGTACGGAAGGTGTTAATGTCATTTCTTTGTCTGTCTTCCTGTTTGACAGCATCCATGAGGTCCACTTGGAGTGTATAGACTCTGTGCTTGGTCTAAATGAGGCCGTATTCCTCCTCAGAGATGGTCTGGTTCAACAAGCACCGGTTTGAAAAGATCGGAGTTTTCGACCCAGAGGCCACAGACATCGTTTGACAGACCGCTAAGTCGAGTGCCGTACAAAAATGTAACACATGACTCTGCTAATATTCAAATGCATGCTTAACTCATGGACACCTCACACAAGGTGTCATGATCTACGGTTCAGAGAAGACTTCAGCAACTGAATTACAAAGGCTACATTGCAAGAAGCAAACCTCCAATCAAGATTAGAATTAATACAGTTTTGTCAATTTCTTAAACACAATGAAAAATACAAAAAAGGGCCTGGTTTTTCAAAACCCTTCACACAATTAGCTTAACCCTAAGCCAAACTAGCAAAACGCCTCAAGTCATTTGCAAAACGGAACACTTTTGTCGAAACTATACAATGTCTTACAAAAAACGTATTGTGTCATATGGTCTGATTCTTTTTGGATCAGTTAAACACTCCTGTGCTCAACCAAAAATACTTAGCATTTACACAGGGAAAGTGTAAAAAATAAATTCAACTCCACCACATTGTCACGTCCCCGCCTCCGCGATCACGTGCAGGCGGGTTCTCGCATTCCTGAGCAGTGATCGCGCACCTGTTCGTCATCCACTCCCCCACCTGTTCCCAATCTACTTTCACACACCTGTTCCCACTCGCCTCATCACCAACCGTATTTCTACAGATCCCTGTAATCTCTCCCCTGCCGGATCAATGGCCTATTTTCGCATGCCATCTCTAGCAATTTTCAAACCTACGTTCCGATTCCCAGTGTACCGACCGACTGCCTGTCCCGACGATTCTGCCTGCTCGTTGCCTGCACGTCGGCTCTCAGCCCGAGTTCTAACCTGCCAGTCCCTGATTACTCTGCCTGCTCCTTGCCTGTACTGCTACCGCCCTCTCGTTTATCGACCTTCTGCCTGTCTCCGACTACTCTGCAAGCCACCTGCCTGTTCCGTCGCCGCCAGTTTGTGAGTCGCCTCACTGCCCGTCCCCGACTACTATGCCCGCCACTCCCCCTCTCATCCCCAGTGCCCGCTTGGGTCCTTACCTGCAACCGTGACACACATGACACCCATTGCGCAGAGTAATGAAAATATGTATTTATTTTCATGAACTTGAGTCAGTCAATACTGAACATTTCAACAAAACAACATTTTACAGTTTTCATAAAGTATTACTGAACGTACCATTGTACTGTAAGCTTATGGTAATACTGTAACATAAATTACATATCCAGTTCAGTACCGAATAAAAAATAAAAATAGCCTAAACATCTCTCCGCCTAGCTGGATCTGGCCACTTGGTCTCCTCAGCATCACAGGCTATATTTTAATTTGCAAGGCAACATGGGAAGAATCTTTGGATTGACGAATCCACCCTTGTATGGATGCTGGGTCAATTTGATCCCATGATTCCTCCATAGCTTGAATGAGGGCCATCTGGACATGGGGCCGGAGATCATAAACCTTCCACCGCCATGCTGAGAAGAACTCCTGGATGGGGTTTAGGAAGGGGGAGTATGGTGGAAGGTATTGAACGGTAAATTGTGGGTGTTGATGAAACCAGTTTTGAACCAGAGCAGAACGATGGAAAGCTACATTGTCCCGGACAACCATGTATTGCATCTGGTCCCTTTGGTTTGCTGCTGTGATAATATTGTGTAATCTGTCTGAAAATGTAGGAATGTAGGTCAGTGTTTTAAGTGATCATTGGCAATATGGGCTTGAATTTCTGTAAGTCTGCATTTTTGGCCAAAATTAGGTTTATGATCTCTCTCATAGTACATGCCGTAAGCTAAGGATTGTCTGTCTCACCTGTGCTCGTGAGGAAATGTCTGAACTATTGATGCCACCGTGTACCTGCTTAGGTTAGGGCTGTACTCTCAATCCAGACTCCCTCAGTGTGAGTCTGTGGTTTATTACATGGGCCACACATGTAGCACGAATTTTGTTACGAAGATGTGATTGTCTTCTTTGTGCATGACCTACCTTTCCCCCAGGTCTTCCTCTTCCTCCATCTTGTTCTCTTCAGATTTCCCCCCTCATCCACACTTTCCCTCTTCCTTTGACATCGGCCATTTTTTTTGAAGACATGGGAGTGTACCTGTTGCCTTTTTATAGTGCTTAAACCTGATTGGTGTGTCTACAGTTAAGCACCAGTGTGTGTGCACACCTGGTGGCTGTGTTTAACCAAATGGTTCTTAGGTGTGTTCATTTGAAAACATTTGCTTCGAAATTGCAAGGAAATGACATCATGATAAATGTCTGTGTGAAATGCATAAAAGTGTTTACTGTTTTGCAAATCACAGCGTGAGATGTTTTGCAGGAAATGTGAAGCTGACAGTTGTGCAAATCTAGGCCGGTGTTTTGCTCCTTGGGTGTAATATTTTGCTAATTGTGGAAAGGTTATCATTTTAGTGTGTAATCAATTGAAAAAAAATGTATACAGAGATCAACGAGTACAGCTTTGGAAAAGTTTTGTGGACAGATGAGTTGTCAAATCCATGGGAAAGAAAATCCACCCAGGTGATACTACCTACTCTATGAACCATGGTGGAGGCATGGGAATTTCATGCTCATTGGGTGGCATTTCATAATGCAACAGGACAACAACCCAAAACACACTGCCAACTCAACCAAGGAGTTCATCAGGGGGAAATGTTTCAGACTGGGCAAGTCCATCTCCTGGTTTAAATTCAACTGAACAAGTTTTTTACTGCCGATAGAGGACACCAATGTCAGAAACTCCCCAAAGCAAGAAACAAAGTGGCTGCAGCAAAGGCTTGGCAAAGCAAGGATGATGCCAAGAGTTTGGTATCAACGGGTCGCAGAAACACGGCGGTCATTCGATGCCAGAGAATTGTGAATAGTAGCTTTTGTATTTCCTGCATTTGTTTTAAGTTGAAATGTTCCAATACTTATGCTTGCATAAAATGGGGGGATGGAGCTCTGAAAGGGCTGTTTTATTCTTAGTTGGTAATACATGTTGACACAGACGGCAATAGATGGGGACATTTCCAGCTTTCGCCTCATATTCATCTGTTATTCGTAGTTTCACACGCATGGAGTGTGCAGCTATGATAGCAATTTTGACTCTGCTTTCCCAATACTTAGGTGTGTGTGTGTGTGTGTGTGTGTGTGTGTGTGTGTGTGTGTGTGTGTGTGTGTGTGTGTGTGTGTGTGTGTGTGTGTGTGTGAGAGAGCTGCTGTCTAGGGAGGTGGCGTGCAGTGGACTGTCCTCCGTGAACACTCATCGTGAGTTGTGTCAGACAGGAAGTGGATACTCTATCTGAGCCTGCTAGTATTTACGAGCTGTCAGTCACTCTTCCTCCCTCCCACGT
>JACXGJ010009363.1:0-24487 GCA_016801105.1 Esox niger
GTGTGTGTGTGTGTGTGTGTGTGTGTGCACGCTGTGCATGCAAGTATGTTGAGGAGTTTGTTTGCCTTTTTCGTGTTTGTGTTTGATATAAAATGCTGAATACATATTTTGGCATTAACTTCATAGCACTACTGTTTTACATTTTTATGTTAGAAGACCCTGGGCTAAATCAAAGCATACCTAACTTACATAATTAGGATTTGTATTCTGTATGAATTAAACACCAATAATCAATACAGCAATTTCCATCATCTGAATGTCACAAAAGCTTTAATTTGCAAGCACCCATGTATGTTTAAGTAACATCCATGACCCTGTTTTTCTTTTTCAATTGTAGACAGTCAGTTAAAAAGTCTGACATTGATAAAAAATACCCCAAACAAGGTTTCTCATGTCACCTTTCTCAACTTTACCACAAGAGAGATGTGTAAGCAATCTCGATTTATCAGGGATATAGCCTAACTAGTGTTAATCTAGTAGATTCAAAAGTAATACCTTCTTTGGTGGAAGCTTAAACCATCACAAAGTCAGCAGCATAATTTAAGAGAGAAACTGTAAAGTCTGTATCTACATTTATTCTGTTGGTTAGCTGTCTGGATGGCATGGCTTGTTGCTGGAACGTCCTTGAAAGTATTATTTGGTAGCTGTAAAAAGCGATTCAGAGAGGCTTGATCAGAAAATGAAGTTTTCATACATTGTCTATATGTTTTGTATATTTTGACGCTGTGATGCTGTGCCAAAAACAGAAATGCTGGTAGATATAATCTTGAGGTTGGGTTACATTTTGGTTGGACCAAAAAAAATGTATCCACCTCTTTCTACAGAGAGAATATTGTTTCTCTAAAACCAGAATAATGACACATAGGCAGTCTCCCTCTCTTCCTCTCCCTTTCCCCTCCATCCTGTATTCCCTTCACCCTCTACATCACTTTTCAGCTGCCATGCACCTGCTGTCTGTCACAAACAATGTGAAGCACTGTGTGCTCTAAAAAGACTAACTCAATTGGATAGTTTTGCTATTTGTAAAGAAATGGGCAGTGTTTGTAAAGGCCATGATTGGATTAGAAATCTCTTTCTCTTCCTTCCTCACTGTTATGCCCCCATTCTCAGTGACATACACACCCGCACAGCTCCATAATGACACACATCCAGGGCTGAAAACTGACGTCATTTCTTGATGTTAGGGGTCTTTGCCAGAGGAGGTCAAGAGGAGGTGAGATGCAGGGCAGCAAAGGCGCACAGAGTAAGGGTGAGGCGAGACATTTTTCAAATCAACGACCAAGTTGGCAAGAAATTGTTTACATTATGAGATTCCTAAAACTTAGATAGTGCCAGGAAAATAGAGCCAAAATCCCCTATTTCTTCAGATATGTGTGCATTGGCTGTCACTCACCGGCAGTTCAGACGGGCCCAAGAAGGTCCACGCTGAAGGCCGTGGAGAAGAAGGGCGACACTGAAGGCCGTGGACGGGGGATTATACAGCATAAAGCAGACATCTCTGGGAATGGAGATGGATGTCCTTTCCACATGCTTGAATCACAGTAGTAAAGGAGCTCCACAAGGCTACAGTTGGTCAGGTAGACCACACCCCCTCACAGATGGATGACACAGAGGTGGTAAATAGAATGATAATGCATTGGTGTTTTGGAAATCCCTCTGATTGTGCTGTCATCCACAGGTCCAGGCCCGGATGAGAGATGTCAGTGCACATTTCCGTCAAGGATCGGAGTTCCTCGTCTGACACTGACCTGCAGGGTTGGACTAGAGGGGGGGGTGTGTGAGCATTCAGGCTGCCTGATCGCTGTTTCATAAATAAGACAAGAAATCTATTGAAGATGTCTCCATTAATCATACTTTTGATTATGGGATATAAAAAATTCAGTAAATTGTGATGGGTAGTGTACAGGAAGAGTTTTGCTCAAACTCAATACAGAGTTTATAGTAACTTTCACCACTTTAAAGAGTCATTTTGAAACATGGATCTTGCTCAGTTGGTTCTTAGATAAATCAGTTGCTCTGAGGTTATAGAACTGATGTAGCTATTACTGAAACTGATACATTTCAATTGTAGAGGGCTAAGGTATAGTTCAGTGCTAAACAGGTATATTGTGGCAATATTTATGAATTTTTTAACAGGTTCTGTTTAAAAATGCTATTTACTTTTCATTGTGTCTGTCTGTGTTTGTGTGAATAACCTACTAGGTAGTGGTGACATTTCCACTTCTTTTGGCAATATAGAACCAAATTGACTCTTTCTGCTGTTACAAAGCTAAAATAATGAATCAATTTGTGAATGTAAAGCATAAAAGAGATGAATATAGTCGTTTTCCAGATCCATTTTTTACAGTTTATTGAAGTGATTATTACACTATTGACAGATTGAGCTACCACCTCTATCTTGTACTCTTGTTGAGGTTGAATCCAATTACAAGCTACAAGGTGAGCAAATTGCTCTTTTTCCTCAGATATAATTCAACTTCCATTTCAACATTGGACACAAGCAAGAGCCTCACTTCCACCACCATACAACTTTGATAAAAAGAAAAATAAGTCTCTGCCTATGACACATTGAAGGAGATTAAATTGTGTTCAGAGGAATTATGCTTTTCAGAATTGGCAAAAAATGAAAAAGTTGTGCCACAATAGCACAGTCAGAGATCTGTTACGGCCAAAACAAATCGATAGACGGAGAAGATTAATCAAATCCAGGCTCATCATATGAATCTTCTGGGATCGCTGTATGCTACCCAACAATGCCCACCCATTACTGCTCAATCCCTCCCTGATCCCAGCACAAAGCTGGCATATCTTGGCCTACACCAACACCACACCAACCTTCAACATGGCTGTCTAGAACAAACATGGATTGCTCCACAACACATATAAAATGTTATGGATGAATCTAATCTCCAAATTGCACATCATATTACCAATAGTTAGGTTTTCTGAAAGCCACTACATACCTCACATGCTTAGATTTCCAGTACAGGCAAGCATGTGTCTGGGTGGAGTTCGATATTCTTCTTGTTTGCAACCCAAAACTTCGGGGAATTCCATGCAGACAGGGGTTCTGCCTTTTGTAGTGTCTATCAACTGGAAATCATGAAGTGCCAGGTTTTAGGCATTCTTCATTGGCATTCTGACACTATTGTTCCAATTTCTAGGCACCAAACAGATTTGCAAGTGATGAAATAGCATCTTTCATTTCAGGCAATAAATATATATGCTGATCAACATTCTCTACTAGAATGAGTATTTCTTTTAGTGACGTAAAACAAAGTTGCACAATGTTTTTTATACTGCAACTTCATGAGGTCTTTCTCAGCCTATAATGCTTTGGCTGCCATTATATTTTACTCTTGCATTGGGGCGTGTTGGGTTATTTCACCCCTGAAGGTGTCTTGTGTTATCCGGCACCAAGTCATGAGCAGCAGATCCTTCACGTCCTGTAAGTTGGAAGATGGAGCTGCCATGGACTTGTTGTTAAAGCACAACCCAAAGATGCTCAATTGGACTTAGATCTGGGGACTTTGGAGGCCAGAGCAATACCTTGAACTATTCATCATGTTCCTCAAACCATTCCTGAACAATGTGTGCAGTGTGGCAGTGTACATTTTGCTGCTTGAAAGAGGCCACTGCCATCCGGGGATACCATTGCCATGAAGGAGTTTATCTGGTCTGCTAAAATGTTTATGTAGGTGACACATGTCAAATTGAAATCCAAAGGAATGCTCAAACCCATGGTTTCCCAGCAGAACATTGTCTAAAGCATCACACTACGTCCACCGCCTTGTCGTTTTCCCATCTCTTTCTCAGATGCACACATACACGGCTTTCCACCTGATGTAGAAGAAAACATGGCTCAATGGACCAGGTGACCTCTTTCCACAGCCACAAGGTCCAGTTCCAATGCTCGAGTGCCCAAGGTAGATGCATTTGAAGGTGGACAGGGGTCACCATGGGCACTCTGGCCGGTCTGCGGCTATGCAATAGGGTCAATGCATAGTGTGTTGTGAGTGGGATAGCCTCCGTTGCTCTTGCACATCCATGAGCCTTGGGCACCAAACACCCAGTCGCCTGTTTGTGGTTTGTCCCTCCTCGGACCACCTGCAGGTACTCACCACTGCTGACCTGGAGCGCCCAAAAAGCCTTAACGCTTTAGAGAGGCTCTGACCCAGTCTGGCCATAACAATTTGGTCCTTGTCAAAGTCGCTCAGGTCTTTACTCCTGCCCATTTCTCCTGCATCCATATCATTGACTACGAGAACTGATTGTTCACTTACCGTGACCTTGACATGTGACCTTGTTAGGAGATGATCAACATTATTCACTTCATCTGCAAGTAGTCAAACCGTTTTAGCTCATCAGTGCATGTATCTTTCAGGTAAATTCCCCTCTCTAATTAAATAACATCTGCTACAAAAATAGTGATTTGCACTCCTGTAGAAACAGTTGATTCGGATATCCTTAAGATCACTTTACTTTTCCACATTTTATACATTGGCCCCCCAAATGTATTCAGACCCTTTGCTATGACTATGATTCGAAGTGGAGCTTAGGTGCATCCTGTTTCAATTCAATTAATTGGACATGATTTGGAAAGAGCTCCAAGTAAGGATTCTGTTGAGGCACAAATCATTTCTGCAGCACTGAAGGTCCCTCAGAACACAATGGCCTAAATAATTCTAAAATGGAAACTTCAACAGTCTTCATAGAGCTGTCCTTCTGACCAAACTGAGCAATCAGAGGAGAAGGGCCTTGGTCTAGGAGGTGCTCCAAAGTTCCTCCGTGGTGAACTCTCTGACAGTCCACCGAGTGTCCTTAAGATGCCTTTTGTAAAACTCCAAGTGGGCTGTCGTATGCCTTTTACTGTAGAGTGGCTTATGTCTGTGTCGCGGTACGATGAGGATCGGCGCCGCCGTGCTATGCACCACCAGATCCACTATTCCACGAACACATCCCGGACTTGTTTTGTATAACCTCTCCCACAATCATGCACTTCTGGTCCCAATCTTCCTATCACTATGTGTTTAAATGTTTCGCCTCTGCTCCCCTCACTTGCCATTTATTGTTGGGTTGTGCTTGTCGTGTTACGTGTTGGTGAGTGTTATTCTTTTGTGTGAGTTTTCCGCTGCAAGTTTCCACCGTTTATTGGCGTTTTTGTTTCAGTTTTCTTGTCTTTTTTGTTTCTAAATATGTGTGAACATACTCTGCCTGCGCCTGTTTCCCTCCACTCAACCACCGCATCAGGACAGTCTGGTCACTTTAACATCAAGGCTGTATTGGTGGATTACTGCAGATATGGTTGTTCCATTCATGAATTATCAAGGCCATTATTTCTTCTATATATTTGCAAGCATTTTGACAAACCTGTTTTTGCTAGTGTATTTGATTGATGGGGGGTGCAGTTTTAGTATATGATTGTAAAGTAACAAAATGCAGTGAATGGGTCTGAATACTTTCTCATTGTACTTTCACACAGCATCACAGTGTGGTCAGTCTTAAAACCTAGATTTCCTTTGATTGTTGTTCCTTTCAGTTTGCCAACCCCAATGACTGAAAAAAATTGCAAAACACCCTTCAGCTTCACACTTTCATCACACCTCACCCCTTCAAAAATAAAATAAACAAGCTGTTATCTGATCAATGCACCTGCTGAATCTGTCAAACCTTATAATTGTAAAATGCGCAGCAGTTGCAGCTACAGACTATGTGCACTGTAGCCTACCAGTAATTGGAGCTATAGAAGAGTATTTTTAGGAAGAAATCTCCTTCAGAATTTGCCCTTATGACTCTCAGCTATTTACACAGTTGTGTTTATGCTTTTCAATGTCAGTATTAGTGTAAACAGCAACTGTAAGCAGAAATGTCAGATTACTAAATAACAAGTTAGATTCAATATACCATGTTATTTTGAATAGGAATACATTTAGTCTTTGAGAACCATTACAGCTAACTTAGCGGATCTTGAAGGGAAAGCGGACAAAGCGGGCTCCAAATGGCACTTAGATCTATTTTGTATAGACATGCATCGCATATGAAATATGGCAGGAAATAGTATAACTGTTGTTTAAATAACTCCATTTAAATTATACAGTTTAGTTAATGTCAAACTGAGCTATATAAAGCATATCGTTACACATTTGGTAGTGTTGACTTACACACATTTGTGTTATTTTGGTTTTGTGGAGGATGATTCTGTTGGAGGCATATGCCATGCTGATAAGAGACTGTCAGATCCAAGGATGAATAATGCATAAAATAAATGCATTTCTCTCCTCGAAATTGAAGAGTCATTCTTCAACTTCATTGTGTTGTCGCAAATTTCTATTCATTACTTTCTTTTATCGAGGAATAAATGTATATATACTGCCCAGAAAATCCATTACAGGTCATAATTCAGCATATCTCTTCCTTGTCTTTGTGCAGTTCAGGTACCGATATATCAAAAACAAAAAACTTTGGGGAAAATATGTCTTAGCAGCACCTGTGAAATACTTTGATAAATAAATAAGTATAGTTTTATTATATACACAAGGTTAAAAACTAACTTACCATTTAACATTAAAATCAATACACACAAAACATGATGTAAGGTAATTTACCCCCATGAAGGACAGAACATTTTATGGCTGGTGGACATATTTTATACAGTCATGTATTGACTCCTGTGAATGCCACCACTTATTTTTTGTAAAAGTATCTTCATTTTTCTATTCTTTCAATAAAACAGTAGATGGGACATGTAAATTACCAATTGGCTTTGACATGAATTGACCAGGGCCTGGTTTCCCGAAAACGTGGCAGTTACGACAGGTGATGCACGTAGCCTTAAGATGGACTATGGGCTGTTTATAAATTCCAAGTACGCTAAGAACATACTTGTGTCCTTCAGAAGAATGCAAGGACAAAGAACGCACCTACCTAGATTGAGATGCTTGTGTACTTGGATATTGCGCAAAACAGTATGCTTTTCCCGCTCTCAGGAAAATCTTGAAATTAATTCTGGGATATCAGATGCATTCTGGCTGAACAAGTCACCAACCCATGCATCCTCGATAAAAGAGGCGGATCAAGTACACATTCGTGCATTGTCGATGTTCTTGATAATTTGGGTCCTTTGGATTGGAACCTTACTTGCGCCATGAAAGATGAAGTCCAACGTCATCTTGATGAGTTCACAAGAACACATGTACAGACAAAAACGCGGATTGATAAACGGCCTATGTCCATACGGATTTACGCATGTTTTTCCCAAACTATCACGATGCGAAATTGAGGATGGCAGTTACTTTACATAGCAATTGACACATGAGTGGGTAACCGGGAGTATAAAGCATTGTTGGAAAAAGCCATTCTAATAATTTGAAATAAAAATGGAACGCAAGAGAAAACAAGCATCCAGAGCTGAAGAAATCAAGTTTTTTTCTTGGCAAGTTAGAGGTACGATGCGTGTTTTCAGACCCATTAACGTTCATTTTTAACACGTATTCATTCTTTCTTGTATTACATTTGTTTTTCTTTATCCTTGACAATTGCATTCAATTACATTCACATCCACCCATGCACTTATATCATTTGTCTAAATAAATTGGACTATTTACATTATCTTAACCTTAATTGCCATGTTGATCGCGCTGGCACAACAGATTGATACACATAATTTGGAGCAAGACGTAAAGAATTTCACAGGGAAGAATATTTAATTGAGAATATCTGTCAAATACAAACATGGACTAGGTTTCGGTATACTGTTAACACTACCCCTCAGACAACACTTTTGGATAAAATTTGAATCACATACAACACAGTGTGTTTCTTAATACAGTGATTGCATTATTTGTTTTTCGTTTGGTTCCTGTGTTGTAAGTGTTTTGATATGTTTTTATGTGACATCTGGAATTCCTAAAATAGTTTCACTCTTTGTAATACTGTACAGCAGTTATTATGGTAATTTTAGCTCAAGTTGACATATTATCTTAAGTATGCTTTGCCAGTTCACACCTTTCTTAATATCCAGGCATGAGTTGGTGCCTTGGCACTATAATGTATTGCTTTAGAATTGTGCACCACACAGAAGTTCATACACATCAAATGTTAAAATATATAAAAAAGAATGTTGCTTGTAATTTGTATTTTTTCATATTCAAATCATACAATACATGTACTCCAATATGCTTGCACTATATCCCTTCACCATTCAGCAACATTGAAAAAGTGTATAAACTACTTGTAATGTGTTTCACTGTGTTCCTATCACACATCTTCATGTTTACAGACTGCAGTGACTTGTGTAAAGCTTTGCACCCAAAGGTTGTTGACAGTATAACACACAGGAAGATGTTCACACTGCCAGTGAAGTAAGATATGCTGAAAATAGCTAGTCCTCAGAGCTTGTGTAGTACATCAGAATAGGTAGACCAGGCACACACCCAACAGGATTGTGAACATACTGTACTATGTGTTGCTTTGGTGGAGGACAAGCAGAGAAACCACCAAAATCACCCAAGTTCTCTTTCGAGGAAAATACAGTTTGATCTCTGATATCATTGAAGGCGCTCTTCATTTTTCATTGCTTCTCTTAAGCTCCCTGTACTTTCTGGAATTGAAGAATAAATAACATGTGGCATTTCATATTAATACAGAAACCTTTCACACATTCACTAAAATAATAGTACTGCACTAGGATTGTTGGAAATAACTAGCAAGTAAATGATAAAACATAATTTGGGGAAATTATCTGTTAATTAAAAAAACGGACATACCAGGTTAGAGCAATGACTTGCTGATAAATATGTGATCTCAAACGAGTGAATGATATTGATACAGTTAAACTGACCAATGTTTCTTACTAAGTTTACCTCCACCACAAATAGCATCTATGAACTGTATGGCGTTTGCCACAGGCCAGTACCTACAGTACTAACTTACTGCAATAGTCAAGAATTGAGCAATTGCTAGCGAGTCTGCCAAATCAATTTCATTTAATAGCATAAGAATGTATTTTTTTCTTTCATGGCATAACAACATACTTTTTTCTTTAATTCATGAACGACATTGATACAATAACTGTCAAAAAAGGTGATGATAACAAACTTTTTCTTCAAGTGAAAAGATGAGAGAATCGTGGAATGTACCAGAAATAGTCACAATAATGAATAACAAAATTGTATTGCCGGCCATAAATAAAATTAATAAATGTCGTTGCTCTCAATACATTCAAACGTAGGTCTTCCATGTGTAAGGCACCGTCTTTAACCACTACCCTGTGGCATTACACGTTTCAGCACTTGCTAACACCATTGAGCATTGTGTTAAACTGACTAACATTTCTTATTATATTTACGTCCATCATAGTGTCTGTTAATTGTATGGCTTTTGCCACAGGCCGTTTTAACAGCTTATTAGCTAGTTATGGGCTTACTAGTATCTAATATCTTCCTAAGAATATTCATAAGACTTGAGCAATTACTGGTGAGACTGAAGAAGTCACAAAATAACTGTAGACAGTTTTAGTTATGGCTTACAATAACATAACTATTGTATGTTGTAGCCAGCAAATGTGTTTGTCTATCCTGACCCAAAACGCATGCACAGATGGGTACTTCGAAAATCCACCAGAAACAGTTGCAATATAACAGTAAACTGTTTTATTTCAGACTTTTTGTCAGCAAAGTTTTCGTCCATACAGAATAATTCATAATGCGTGCTTTGCCTGTGAGGAGATCTGAGCACGGGACCTCTAGTTTGCAGGTCCGCTTCGCTAAACACTAAGCTATTTAACAAGGGGTACTCGGACAGTCAGTCGTTCAGTCACTCACTCAGTAAGAGACCTTTGCTCTTCTTAGCCGGCTCTGCGCTTACGCGGTCTGGCAAAAAATTTGGTGCATGAAATGTGGTGACTTCAGAGAACAGGCAATTCTAATATATGTATTTTCAGTCAATATTATGTCATGGCTTTTAAAATAATTCATATAGAGCTTGTTTCACCACTCAACCAGAGTGTATTCCTCCACTCCCCCATGCAAGCCATAATAAGATTCAGCAATAGAGAGCAAATTCATATTTAGCTTGAAACTCTTGTAAACATGGGTGTGACTGGGACTGGGGTGTAACACATATAAAAAGTGTGAAAGCGAACTATGAAAAGAGTGAAAAGTGCATGTCTAACCACTGAGTAATAACAGATGTGGCTTATGCTCCCGGGAGCATTGAAATCATCTACTGTATTTGGGAACTTAACATGAAGTAGATCCAAATCCACATTTGAAAACGATGGCGATATCTGTAACTACAAGGGACGTTACCACTAACAAGGCGATTGTTTTTGCCAGAGAGAGTAAGCCTAACCCTCCTTTCCCTCAACCTGAATAATTAAAAAGCATTTTAGATTGTTGCTCTTCCACTACACCTACAATGTTGTGTCATTGCTGATCTGAGCTGTTCAGACCACGGGGTGCTGAAGCAACTTCTATACTTAGAATACGAGCTTGGTGAGAGGCTTACCTTCAACTTTATGTCTTCTGTTCTTTGCATTTCTTTGGGCAACCTGTGTCACAATCACTATAAAATCCATTTGTGGAACTTGTTGATTCTGAATACTGATAGTTGCTAGTCCAGAGCCTCTCTCATAGAACACAGACTCAAATAGCTCTTGATGATATATGCTTTTCAGCACTTGCCACAGTCACCAGTATGCTACAAAATAGTTTAGAAGCTGTGCAATTGTTCTGGATATGGGAAAATTAAACTGTCACAAACAAGAGGATTGTCACATCTGACATCTTGTTATTGGCTGTGCTTCTTTGGCAACCTGTCATGCTACAGTATGTGTCCAGTGTTGCTTTGACATTCATGCTAGTTGTCCAGTCAGTCTGACTGTCAGGTGAGATGTCCAATGTAACTTTGACAGTCAAGTTAGCACTGTGAACCTAGCTAACATATTTTTCGAAGAGAGATTCTGTATTTTACATGCTTCATATTTAACACCGTTAATATTTGTCACAAATAATTATAAATTATGGTCAAGTATAATGATAGTCTAAATGTCAACATATTTTTAAATGATACAGTAAAAGGCTTTGCAATGTCCTGATGTCAAAGTAAAACTGGACACTAGCCTGACACTTAGAGTTATGTAGGACAGTAAACTGGACACGTAGCCTCATTGTCAGAGTAACATTGAACAGCTACAGTGACTGTCAGTGTACCACTGAATAAATGGCCAGTTACACTGAAAATGCAGCATGACTGTCAGACTGCTGGACACGGAGCATGACTGGCTGGCTATGCGATATTTTATCCACATACTCAGAGCGTAATATAAAAAACACATTGTCATCTGTCCATCTTCTGTCAGTAACAATGTAACTGTGCTACTGTTTAGTAAACAACTCGTTCCCTGCCTTTCTTTTCAAATGAATGATGAAAATGTTATGCAGCAACATATCCTCAGAAAACAACTATTTCACATATAGATACATTTTTGTATGATTTGAAAAAGTGTATCTACTGTATTATTTAGTTCTCTACAGCTAACTAGTTTAGAAAGATATTTCACACTGTGATACCTCAAAATGGTTGTGATCACATTTCAAAATATGCAGCTCAGTGAGATTTTTGCCACACATGGCAGAGAGCTGAAAAATACATGTAGTCAGTGTTGTTTTTTTGTTTGCATTTCACAAAATGTAATTCAAGTGCATCATTTTGTACAAGTAGTGCTACAAGTTTAGTTTGGTGTTCAATCATGGTTGAAGTTCTTTGATCCATAGGAATTATTTTACCAATGTTCTGATCAGCTGATATTTCGTGATATATACATGGCGACAAAATGATTTTTCTGTTGAGGCGTTACTCCCAGCCCTGGAATATTAAAAAAAAAGTATACTGGCCGATCGCTAACTAACTTAATAATACGCACCACAATGGCTTCTCCAAACCAGCGTAAGGATTAATACTTTTTTTAATGTGATCTAACACTGCAATGTTGTACCATGAATTGTTATGCTAAAGTAGGCTATAATGATGAGGATTTGAGACTGTGGGAGTTTGATACACTTTCTCTTGCTGAAATCCTGGTCTGAAGCACTCCAATATGGACTGAGGTATGTCAGTACTGTTTTACATGGCACAACGGCAAATAAGTAAATACGAGTTAAATCTACTAATTTGTGCTTTGCTTGTAGGGTTCAAAACACTGGGATTGCCCAGATACCTTTACCTACGTGGAAAGAAAAGAAAACCTGCACAATGTTCACCAGTATCACCTTTGCCTACTAAATCACTTATTCCTTTTCCACTGACAGGAGAGCCATGCACTGCAGCTGTGGTGGGGCATATCGTATTCCTTCCAGGCACCTATTTCCTATTCCTCTACACAAGTCATATATCATCTCCCATTATAATCTCTCATCACTTACTTTATACGAGCCCTCTGTCCCCCCGGTGATCTTCACTAGTGAACTCCAGCACATTTGGCTTTCTTTGACCTGTTTTACAATTCGGGGTTTAATTGTCAAGTGTTCAAGGTTTAAACAATCCAAAGCATCCTCTGAATGGGTGTGAGGGGTATTATTTCATTACTGTATCACATTTTTCATCCTAGTATGTGAAAATGGGATCCATGTGTCTGACTTTCTTTTCCTTTTCTTCCTCTCAGTATCCTATTTCCTACTACCCACTCTAATTGTGCAAGTCACCAGAATGAGTGAGGTTTTCCTTTTTATTTTAATGAAAAGGAAGCTTCGTTTTCTGTTTAACTGCCTGGTGACCAGTGATCAGTGGAGAGCCATGGCTATTGAACATTGGCCTTCAGTGGAGAACACAACTGTCCAAAACTTACCAAACTGAATAACCAAGAAAAAGGATAGAATGGTAGCATCACTCATTCACTTTATGCGCCCGAACATCACATCCAGCACTTATAGCAAGACAGTCAATGCTTCATGATGACACAGTAAATTAATTATACAGACTTGAGCTTTGAGCAGCCACTGTAAGAGAGACAACAGTGTCAGCATAGAATAATGTGACGACCAGTAAAATCACACTGGGCACCAACCAACCTAAGCCAAACACCATCATAAAAAGCAAAAGCTATTACCGTCAGGAAAAAACACCTCAAAACGTGTTACTGCTCCGGTTCCAAAAACAAAGTGACTATTTAATCTCTACACTTTACGTAGGATGAACTGTTTTAAAAACTAAACCAAGCACAGCCAATATAAAAACTCTTTGAGCATTGCGTGAAACCCTACATTCCTACCTGACCTGCCTTGTCACATATGGCGCTTTTCCACTGCATGGTACCAGCTCGACTCGGCTCGTCTTTTTTGTTTTTCCACTGGCCAAAAGTTGGGATTGTACCTGGCATCAGATACTTTTTAGGACCTGCTTCGTCGAGGTTCCATGCGACCTGAGGCGACACTAAAAGGTGACGTAGAAACACGGGAGACTTCTAATTGGACAAGAGTGACTCAAAACGTGCAGCAAAGCAAAACGTGCTGTTCAACTGTTAGCGGTCTAGTGTCAGAGAATGCTTGTATGAGACGAGAATGGCGCATCTGCAGGTTTGTCCCTGGAATCCTTGCATTGAAATTGATTAATTTCAGTGCCAGTGCATAGGATCAGACTCATAATTTAAGCAATCGTATTTTCCCAAAACTCCTCTGGGTTTGGACCAATACACTGGTGTTGAAATCCACTCGTTATCCCCGTTAGACATACAAAGACGCGCTGTTTTTGTGGTCAACAAAGGGACCTTGTCTTTTACCTCCTCTGGGTCTTACTAGGCTATCTGGTATACATTGCACTGGTCAAAGTAGTAATGTCAAGCCAAACAGAAGCTGTCTACCAAGCATTCTAACCATTTTTGCAGTCTGCAATGTTTTAAGACCAAAGTTACTGCTTACGCGTGCTTCCTCGCTACTACTTGGGTAAACAATGCCTTGTGTATAGTGGGCTCAGTTGGCGTGGTATTATAGCCGGCAATTAATAAGGGATTATTAATAACTTTTAATCGAGATGGAGGGGTTATGTAGGTTGTTTTAAATGTATTGGTGTTGAGTAGTTAGATGTATTCGCTTAACTCTAACAGAATATTGCAGTTACGTTATTTATACTGCAGGGCATTAATTATATTCAACGTTTTCACTGTTTTTCAAACTGGGTCTGTGACCATGTTATTATTTACGTTTAAAGCTGGTCAATTGTAAAGAATATTGATGGAGTTCATTCAGCAGAATTTTTTGATCACTGCAGGGTTTACGTTAGTTGGCAAATGCTGGCTTTTCACCGGTGACATGTGTACGATGGCCCATTTATCATCTCCAAGTACGCTAATAACGTACTTGCCAAGTGTTCTTGAGAGTATGGTCTTGCAAGAACGCAAGGACAGAGAACGCTCCTACCTAGATTATGGGATATCAGATGCGTTCTCGCTGAACAAGTCACCAACCCATGGCGTCGCCTATAAAAGAGGCAGATCAAGTACACATCCGGGCACTCTTGTTAACTTGCGTTCTTTGGATTGGACCCTAAGGCCATGAAACATGACGTCAAACGAATTCACACAACACAAGTACCGATAAAAACGCGGGTTGATAAACTGCCAATATCTCCATTATTGTTCCTGTGTGTTTCACGTTGAAGGTGGAGTCATGGCAGTTTTCCTGTGATGTCACTATGGGCAGTACAGGGTACTATCTGCAGTGGAAAACCAACCGAAACGAGTCGAGTTGGTACCAGACAGTGGAAAAGCTCCCAAAGGGCGGATAGGCGAGTAGAGTCCTGCCGGTACCATGCAGTGGAAAAGCGCCATTAGTTGTCCCACGTGTTCCAAAGGGCAGCTCTTGCTAAGCCTGGTCAATGGTCTTCTATGTCATGGTACCCCAAAATTGGACCCAGCTTCCCATTGAAGCCAGGGCTGTAAAATCCATAAAAATCCAAAAAGCTGATCATGAGAAGGGTGTGTGGTGGAAAATGTATCTATTTCTTATCACAATTAACTCATATGACATATTACTATGTTAAATGAAAATTCTAAGTAAAATCAAGTAATTGATTAGGGACATTGTTTCTGCGTTTCTGCTCTCCTCACTTACAGGTATGTGCCTTCAGCAGATATGTATTGCTATGGCTTCTCAAGGCCTGCAGACATCTTGTTATGCCGATCCCAGCAGGAAAGCTTGAGACATGGTAGTCAAGCCATGCATGGGAAGGTAACACACAATGGGCTATAATGAGTGTACTGTATATAGGCATGAGTTCTACTTTACACTGACAGCCCTTTTCTTGATTCTGCTATCAATGCAAATATATAATAAAGCTTTGATTGTTTTACGAATCTACAGTGTCTCTGCTTTTCCATGTAGAATTTCCAAGACCTTTGATTGTAATATATTAACAACCATTTCCTCTTTGAAAACACCGGGTGCAGCAACTCCCAAACGGTACCTTTTTTTGCAAGTAAGATTTGAATTGATTCTTTGAGTCATTCAAAAATAATGCTCTGTGAATGGCGGAAGCTCTTTTTCCAACTTCTCACCACCAAGCCAACAGCTCTTTCATTGCAGTGCACTAGCATCTGGCTACACAACCTCTCACTAGAAACGTACTGTATGTAATTTTTCAGTTAGCCAACCACTTTCAGATGTAGACTGAATGGAGACTACCTAGTAGGTGGGAATAGCATGTGTCTGTATTTCAGAAGCAAAAGTGCAGCATTGGCTGCCAGAAATCCTTCTTGTCAAAGAAGGAGAAGCCCTAAGTTTAGACCACATAAATGGTTAATGTTAGGATAAAGGTTAGCGGTAAGGTAAAACAAAAATGGTTAAGGTTAGAGAACACTTCCAGTGTTATTTCTTATCTCTCATGATTGTTAAGGATCTGAGAATTTTGCCAGAAGCAATTATGATATGATTATTTATTGTTATTATTTGTGGTCAGAACATGCCACATTCACACTTTGAATAGGAATATTGAGCTCGATTGGCTGATTCGGCTGTCAGAAAAGACAAGGATGGCTGCTGGGAGATTGAATCAGTTAACACGACTGGATTCTAATAAGCCTCACCTGCTCTCCGTTTCCAAGAGAAGTTTGCACTCACTGTAAAAAGTTCTTACTGAAAATCTGGGGTAATTCTAGACAGAGCAGAGTATAGGCAAGCATCTATAAATAGTGACTCTAACTGTTAATTCTGTGAGTCATGTGCCATCAATAAGAGGGACATAATTGACACAAATGTAATTATCAATGTACTTTTTACATAACCGTTTTTAATGTATTTGAGCAGAGTTTAAATAGAGAAATAAATTGTGGATAAACTGCGAAAATTGTTTTGTAGATATCTGTAAATAGGTTATTTATAATTGTATTTTCCAATGAACTGTCAATCGACAAAATACGTGACCTGAAAACATATGCATCATTCTCCCTACAGTAAACATTGGGTTTAAGCTTCTTGAGTCTCTCCCTCTCAGTCTCCAGACATAGTTTCACACAAGCGGACGGCTCCCAATTATTCACTCTTCTCAAATTCTTCCCAGTTCAAACATAATTTCTGAATTACAATCCATAGCTAATGAGATTTATCTTATTTTACCATATGGTTTCTTTGACTAATTGACGTTTATTGGTTGGTACTCATGTTTCATTGCTGAAACCGTATATAGACATTATGTAAGCTAAACCTATATATTAAATATATGATTACTAATCACAGACTTGACATTTACTTTCTATTTACCATTCTTAGGTTTGGAATCACACTTGAAAAAATGCATTTGACATCTGACACAAGGGCGTATTTTGAAACAGTAGCATGTTTTCTAGAGAACATTTTATTGGATAAAATTACAAATATAAAATATTATTGTGTCATAGGCTGGGTGTAACAAAGGTTTGCCTCTCTCAAAAGTGAAACTTTGTTGCGATATGCAAACTATTGGACAGTCATGTGTCATTTATTTTCATATTTAGCTTATATAAGATAGCACTATAAAAATAAAACAAATGCCATTTTAGCTATAGAGATATATTTTTTCCAATATAAACAATGTTTGAGTGATTGAAGGCACGTCTGAATCAAACTAGTGAGCTTGCTGTTTGATATCAACTTCACTGGCTTTTGAAAAACACTTTTGTGTTTTCCCCAATTACAAGTATCTTAGATTACGAGTACTAGTGTTTGACAAGCGCACGATTAAGGATAAAAGTATGAAGAGATGGGCACACCCCTACATAGGCTGCTATTTCCTTATCTTGGCAAAGAAGTCAGAAACTGCGACTGAACACAATTTTTTTCTGCGGATTTCAATTATTCTGTCAATTTCTATCTTGCACTTTTTGGGGTGGGAGCCATGTGAACCTGTGACGTATCTCTTAGCGCTGGCTCAACCCTGCTATCGGACAGTCTAAATAATAATTCATGAATCAGGACACATTTTCTATTATTTGAAACTATTCCATCTTAAATACATCATTAGGCCTACTTATAAGGGTTGGAAGAGTTTCCTGATGATATCCCACCTGTGATATCATCACCTTCTCTCTCGTTACTTCCAGGTCCGTGTCCCAGATTCCATATATTGTACTATTTCAGTGCCCATAGGGCTCTGGTCAAATTGAGTGAACTATAGGAAATAGAGTGCAATTTGAGACACAACCCAGGTTTTGACCATGACCCTCCCAGGGCTGGCAGATATAGAGTAGTGTTATTCGGTATTGTCCATCTTTTCTGTGGAGAGGACTAGAGGCCCTTTCTTGATCCTGCAGTGATAGCAAGGATTTACGGAGGCTCGTTGTTAGCTTGAGGGGAAATGGGAAAACAGAGCAATCGCAACCAGGGGTCCCACTTCAAAGAAATATGAACACACACACACACACACACACACACACACACACACAAGCCCTGGCACATGTACACTAACACATACACAAACAGGAGCATTCCAAACGGATGCACATTCATTAAAACACACGCACCCATGCTCCCCACGCAAATGCAATTTCTTTGTTGATGAGAAACTTATAGGTCATATAAACTGCTGCTTTGTCATTTTGCATTGTGTGAACTCAGCATATGTATAAGCATCTTGTTCAACCTTGAAAATCAGCATATCCTCAAGACCAAAATCACAGTTTCTTAATATTGCCAAATATAGTCTCTTAAATCACTTCTCCTTGAAGACAAATAACTTCAGAGGAGTAATTTGAAATTACAAACTATGCTTGTGCACTTAATACGGAGTTGGGCATACTTTTTGCTGAAATAACAATTTTCACATATTCTCTTTTGAAGAGTGTCATAGGATCTACAGTAAGCTTTTCATGCAGTATGTTCTACTAGAGCTTAAAACTCAAATTGACTCAAATGTCTTATGTTGACAGGTAGCATGATAGCATAGTGTGTTCCAAATACCTTATTAAACATATGTCATGCGCCTCAAAATGAACAATATGATCAAGCAAGTGTTTGATAATTCAGGCAATGCTCAAACCTTACATCCCTGTCCGGGCAATTTGTTCAGCCACCTCTGGTCACCTGGCCATCCTACCACTTTGGGTCAGTTTCCGATCCACTCAGTCAAAACTTTCTCTGTCCTGGCACCTCTATACTGCAACCAGCAAGGTCGAAGAGGCTAGGATAGATAGTCTATTTCACAAAATCCTCTACAAAAATCCGAAAATTCCCATTTTTATCGAGTACCTAAAATAGTTCCACTGACACAAGATCCGTTTGTCTATGGTCATTTTTTTATACTAATTTGCAGCACTTTTGCCTATAATTAATTAATTGATAAGAATGCACCTAGCTCTTTCAAATGTATGCAATTAATGTATGTTGTTCTGGATAAAAGTCTCTGCTAAATTATTAATGTATTATTAAGCTGATTCCCATGGCTTTCTTCAATCATACTCATCAATAAGTATGTTAAAACAGCTTCTGTTGAAACCAGAATCTCTCCCTGAAACACACTAGCTGAACAGGATGGTGTAGGGAAAACGTTATAAATATGTAGGTTTCTTAATTCTGATTACTCTTACATATAGCTAGCTATAACAAAATGTACACAAAATTGCCATTCAAAATCACAAATACATCACATATTTCAACCATCATACAGCTAGCTATCAACTGTACCAAGCCACTGTAGCCAGACAATCTCTAACATTACTAGCTAGCTAGTAACTTAATGATAAATGGTTATCCTCACTTGCTAGTGGGATTGCCAGTAAAAACTGTTGGAACTGCAGTGGGCTTCAGCACAAGAACTTGGCATACCTTATTTATTTTTGTATGATATTCTGATAGCACTCAGCTGCAAAATGCAGTCTACAAATGGTAGACTTACACAAATGGCACAGTTAAGCCAACCACCTGATCAGTTGCTTGCTGAATCTGGGAATGACAGGAAATAGGTTATACAAATTAACACCAAAGGTCTTCTAAGCAAAATCAAAACTGAATGATTCAGACTCATGTAAGGTGATTGAATTTTCAGAAAAGTCACTACAGACATAACAATGATAACAATTAACTGACTTTGTTCAACTGTGGATTTAAATCAGTGCAGATTTTGCTGTGCATTTCCTTTTAACCAGTTAGAGGTAGAGCTAAAAAGTATGTTTTGTCTTGGGCTGCTTCCCGTATTGAACCATATTCCATATGCATTGCGGTGATTTTGATGACAGGCTTACTGGTCCTCGTCCAAATGTGTGCCCAATGAAGGAAATATGGCATTATTTGGGATGCAGGTTCTATGGACCTTCCTATATTGCTGTGATTTTGCTACACCTTTCTGTATCTTCCTGTACGTTCTGTAGTTGCAGAAAGCAATTAAAGACACCACCTGTTTTTCTGTTCCTTCAGAATCCTCTGCCTGGTAATTGGAAACCCCTGTTCATGGCACGAGCCCTGATCTGGTATTTTCTTTCTACATCAGCAGCAGATATCTCATATCTCAACACAGCTGCCTTGCTATGCTTTTCGTAGCTACATATTCTCAGGAGGACTGAAACACAATTTTTGACACAATTCTTTGTTTGTGCCCCAAATTGCACCCTATTTTGGAGACACACAGATTTTTATACTTTTTATTGATATTATGTTTATGTTCAGGTGGCAGTTAATTCCCCTAGGGTCAATGTCATCTGTGTTAATAAGTCAATAGGAAAGTTGCCATGTCATCTAATTTAACTATGTTATGTGGCTCTAAAATAGAATTATCCAATTCTTCTGATATCATTTTAACTATGATTGTATCTTTTGGTTGACAGTATATTGATATGCATGTAGACGCAGGTGAATTGAAGCAAAATGTCCTGCATAATGTAAATATGATTACATTTTCGATTAAACCACAACAGCCTAAATATTTTACCACTTATTGTTAATTCCAATATATTGTATCAAAATATATATTGTTACATTTTAGGATGTATGTATTTTTTTTGAAATTAGCGTATTACTGCTACAGTTAAGTACCATTGTAAACTTTTGACTCAATAGACAAGGGGGCACCATTTTTTCAGCCACAGACGAAACATTTGCCCCCGGTAAATCAAGATGGAATTTTGCATAAATGTTATTTTGTCTCTCTCACCAACTCACAAAACAACGAAAGTTCACCATTTCGTTCTACAGACTTCTCAGCATTTGTCTGTAGAATTTATCATTGGTCACTATATTCAATCTTGAGAATGGTCTTATTTTGCATTTGCACATCAAATGTACACATTTTCCTATTCAACATCCTGTGTTGCTTACCAAATTGTCTTAGATTAGGGATGGAAAGGCACCACTTTGATCGTGTTTTACCCATTTGTTTAGTCTCCAATATCTGTACAAAATAACCTTCAACCAGTCCTGACAAAACCATTTTTTCATATTTCTGCTACAGTACTAAAGAGGCAGGACTAAATATGGATAGCTGTGTTTACCTACGATAACAGTTTTTTAAGGTGTTCAGCCAACCACGCTTGAATTTGTTGTGGGAAAACCATACTGCACTTTGGTGTCTGATGAAAAATGTTAATGTTATCAGCATCGGTATGATAGCCTTTAAACACAGACTTCTTGCGGGACCCAATAATCAGAAAATAAGATTGTGAAGTATAAACATTGACATTGAATCAATCAAAACCAAATACAATATATTTTATAAAGCCCTTTTTACATCAGCAGTTGTCACAAACTGCTTTCAGAAAACATTGGCAACCATTACTGAGACAAGCTGTCCAAAAAGAGTATAAATAATTAAACGTGATTACCTTCTCCCTAACCCTGAACAAAATGTCACAATCAGCCTTTATAGGATGAATGACCCGTCAATCACAATATCTTCAGTTTCACCCCAAATCACAAAAACTGCTGCCTTATAGTCTTAACTTGGACATGTGCTATGAGTTGATTATGGAAAACCACTCAAAAGTACGCTGACACTCTAATAAGCCTGCATAACAATAAGTAAAAATGAATGTACTAAATGCACAATCGGATGGGCTCCAACACGGTCATATTCTGTACATTAGCCTACTCCAAAGTGACCCACAAAATTCATTGCAACATCATGGCTGCAGCTGCGGCATTTTTTATGCATGCAATTCAATCCCCTTAGCACTGGTGATAATTACACCTCGAAGCATAGGTTCCAAAAGTTCAATGTGACACTAACAATGTGTTATTTTTCACTCATATCATGAGTGGGTCTATACACATACCTAGCCAGCTACATCTTGCCAAACTGGTATACCTAATCAAAGATATAAAAAGCACTGTTGCCAAGTTGGCTGGAAAGCTGGAAAAACACCATTATGTCTATGTACTTGTTTTTATCAATTATATAAATGTACATAATATATAATCCTACTTTTATTCCTAATCAGACATGTTAAATTTTTTTGTTAATTTACAGTGCTGTCCACTCTATTCCAAATGCATATGTACACCTATCACAAGCAGTACTGAGAGGCAAGGGAGGATTGCTTATAAAAGAGGAGCCACCCAGGTCAACATTTCAGTAATCACCGGGCAGCCTAACCTGCTTGGACTTCTACTGTAGATACAAGAGGCAGTGAACTAAAACTTGCTCCCAGCACTCCGGTGCTCAACATTGCCGGCCTACTAACCACTGGTCCTGGCAACCTTTGATACCTGGCAACCATCATTACACACAGCTGGATCCCATCACTACCCTAATCACATTCCTTTATCTACCCCTCTTGCTTAGTTCTCTGGGCAGCATTTTTTGGGGAGTTCATTGTATTCACTGGTCCTCTTACCGTCTGTTTTTGTTATTTTGTGTTATCATTAAACACATCTTTTCACCTGTTTCCTGACTCTGGCTCCTCTATTACTCAATGTTAGAGTTTCCTGCAATCCTTGTACCCCCCTTTGCACCAAATGACCTGCAGGCTTATAAAGCACAAACATTAGTTTGAGGACATACATTAGCTGTTCTTTTATAGGACTTACATTAGTTCAACTTTAGAACTAATTGAACTATCAACCAGGTTGCATCTGTAGCAACCAAATCAATGCATAGATCAATTAATGGAATTTACATTAAAAACAGTTTGTACAATAAAAGTATTCTTAGTATATGTTGTTGTTTGTATACTGTGTTATAAGTGACACATACCTTAAGGCTCTGTGTTTTTCTCAGTTTTTTCCCCTTTCAGACAGAAGTTGATCTATAATTTTTGACAGCATACAACTAAACATTGGTATGTTGAGTTCACTGATTTTTATTCGGAACAATGCAAATAAGTGATACATTGACTGATTGAGACCATTTTTAATCTTAACGCATGAATTCTCAGAATGAATATACATGGTTGGACTAAGCCATTCAACATGATTTTAAATCTCTTAACACTAAGATTTTTGTTGTTTTTGCATGTTTGGACAGAATTATCCATAGTAATTGATTCTTGAATAATACAATTTAGAAATAAGTCATTGACATATTGCAACTTTTGTGTCCTATGAAAACCAATAATAAAAGCTTTTTCTTATGTAAACAAGCACTGTATGGCTTCAAAACATGTTTAAAATAATGTTGCTATCCTGGGTGGTCAGGCCTTGATTTTCTAGATGTGTCTGGTTGACTGCTTTTGTATTCTAAAAGCTAACGATCTTAGCTTCAAGGCTTGTTTTGCTCAATGATCAATTGTACTATCTATTCTTCCCATTCAGGCAAAGCTGACATATTATTTTGACATTTTATACAGCATGAGCTGATACTTGATTTTGATTTAGAGCAATCAAAAATTAAACAATTTAAAGCCTTGACATGTGCTCTGAAGGAATGAATCAGTGTATCCAGATTAAAAAGTAGTTTCAGTTCTATCTTAACAGTAAGTTTGTCAGTTCAGGGGCACTCATGGCCACTCTTTTTATCTGACATCTCTACAGAGCCCAAATAGATAATTTCTCAGGGCTTCACTGTGGGTACAGCAGCGTGACCCAGTTCAGATCCTGGGGACTTCAACGAGTGCATGTTTTTGTTTTTGCCTTAGCACTTATACACCTGATTTACATAAAAGATGGGAAGATGATTACATCAATCAAGTGCGTATGTGGTAGAGCTACATTAGAATCAGATGTGTGAGTGCTTGGGCAAAAACTAAAGTGTGCACCCTTTGGGGTCCCTACACTGTAGGTCCAGAATTGGGAAACACTGGCGTATAAAAATGTATCCCAATCTCAAATGAATCAAGTATATCAAATATATAACTTATCTTTTTTATTTATTTGTATTAACAAATGTATACAGTATACACATATATTTTCTGGTATACATCTTTGCATTAACAAAACCGATGCATTTTATAAAATTATTGTGGGTCACAATTTTATTTTTGCATGTCGCTACATAAGAATCAAGGGTTGCTAGCACACATGATTACCTACTTTCTGTTTATACAGTACATGACAAAACTAACAACATGTGTCAGCGAAATTACACACTGGCTAATGTCTCACACAGTAAAAAGCATGTAATAGTCTAGTTTATGCCTTGTGTTTTCCAGCATATGACAAAGAGACTATTGCAAATTATTAAACTGGTTTTATGGATTCTGAATACTAAACAACATTTTAAGCCAAACAATCACATCAAAGACTGCTAACAGTTCCACTTGAAAATAATCAATACATCTACATAAAAATTACATAAGAACAATTGTCTGTATGTTCTGCTAACAGAGTAGTCGGAGACGGGCGAGAGGTCGGAACACTGTCGGGCAGCTAACGTACAGACAAGGAGCAGGCGGAATCGTCTGGGACAGGCAGGAGGTCGATACACGGGGAGTCTGTACGGAGATGAGTGAATCGCGAGAAAAGGCTTGCAAGCAAGAACCATGATCCGGCGGGGAAGGGGTGGCAGAGAACTGAGGATATACTGCAGGGGATGAGGTAAGTGGAAACAGGTGTGTGATTAGGTGATTGGAAGCAGGTGTGTGATTAGGTGCTGACTTAGG